>OY740768.1:14806589-14941474 GCA_963513935.1 Aphrophora alni | reverse complement strand
ATTATGTTTTTAGTGACACATTTATTATCTCTTATAGCAGCAAAAACGTTTGCACACAAAACCAACAATTGTGGGGTGTTGTTCGACGGATAAAACATTATCTTTAAAAATTAATTTTACAACTTTTTTTATATCGGTTACAATATTCAAATATACCAGTTGACTTTTTCGGCTAACACTGTTTTCATTTTGTAATATCTAGCCGACATCAAAACATTTGACGTTTCTCTAACATACAGCGAGGCAAAATATCTTATTTTCCTAATTTGAAAAAACAAAATTTATAAGTTTTGTGTTGCAGAATTTATAAGTTTTGTGTGTTGCAGAGTTTAGGTTAAAATTGCTCTGTTATAGGTTAAAAAAAATTCTTATTTGTAATGTCAGGAACGATTACCAAAAATGTTACAGCTAAATGTAGGTCTTGACCGATACATAGAATGGATCTTTGGCATTCAGCCTTCGGAAGGAGAGCCCTATCGTAAAGGTAACACCGAGCTGACGGGATTCATCTCACCAGACTCCTGATAGCACTTATGGTCGATTACCCGATCAGAAAAGAATGTCCATTACTTACATTCTGTTTTGTTTGATTATTTTTTCCATATCGCCTTTTTAGATTCATCCAAGGTCTGGTTTTTTGATTAGCTCTTTTTCAAAGTTCTGTGTTTAAATAACTGAAAAAATAAATTACAAAAATGGCAATGTTAAAATTATATTAAAAAATCTTTAATTTGATAGAAATTATAGTGTTAGATTTCTTGAATATTCATAGTATAGACAAAATGATTTTTGTTTGTCCATCTATGCGTGATTTCTAACCCAAACACTAATTACGACTAGAGGCTTTATTTAGAACTGTACATCAATGAATTCGTTTCTTTATTTCATTGTAACCAATTCCTTATTATTATGAAACTCGTAAGCAATTGTTAAATATTTACTTAATGTATGCAGATGAGAGCCAAGTTCAAAGCTATATATTGCTATTGTTGGGAAAGTTCTAAGCCTAACATTTTCAAAGAGAATACATTATTCAGATTACAATCAACATTTTGTCTGCTTCACTTCAAAATAACGGAAGTATTCTCTAAAAACTTTACTTATATTTTACAAGCACAGATATATAGTTTACCTTGAAATAAACGTGATAACACAAGCTATAAAATGTATAAATAAATTAATGGGCATACAAACTATAGTTTTAATATTAACACATTAAGCTATAATGATTTAAAATGAGGGACAAAATAAAACAAGATTTCATGGTTAGAGTAACTCTATGAATCACATTCTTAAATGTAGTAGACAAAATATATTTAATTAAGTTTATTAATTCCGAATCTTAGTACATTTGCCAAAATATGATTTAAATTATTACGGAAAATTTTAATACATTTTACCTTCAATGACTGCACTTATAACTCATTTTGTTATATTTTTTAGCATTTTCTGAATAGGAATTCAGATTGGAATGGCAACAAGTATATTTTGATTTTATCATTTAAAGAAAATTCTATCAAAATACAGATTTTTTAAAGAATTTTCTTGACAAACTTTTGTACTTTACACTATATAAATATATATTTGTTTTTTATTCCAGACATGTTGATCTTATCATTCTTTGTGTGTATAAAATTATTTTTATTCTCACAAGCGTTTTGTGATTGTGTTATTTTCCTCAAGTAGTGTCATGTGTCTTAAATTTCTGGAGCTTAGTGTGAACAGGTTATGTTAGAATGATACTGCACAGTGATTTTTCTTATTCATTGGTTATTTACATAACGATACCAAAGTCCGCACAATCATAGAATTAGTTTAGTTTTATATAAATATTATTACTTCTAGAATCTATATAATGGTTATGTCGTCATGTAGCTGTAGATCTAATACCATGAAATGAGTTGGCATCATAAATCTAAGAATATTTAGAGTAAGAGCATCAAGATAGTGATAAGTGGTTGTTGTGTAATATTTGATGATCAGATAGTTTGAAACATTCAACATTTCAATGCTCAATATGGCGTTTCGTTTTTCGTTCAATGATTAGGTTTCGGTCAAAATCATTGCAGAGGTTGAGGTAAAAAATTACATATGGAAGATTGTAATATACATCTGTCTTTTTGTGAAATTTTAGTTTTGCTCCAAATATCAGAAAAGGTAAGGTTTATTTCAAATTTACTTGCCACAACTGTCCTATGGAAACAAGGGAAGAGTAGTAATGAAAAGTGTCAATAGAGAGACAAATAATATCTGTCATTAAACTTTTAATTTTGCTCCAAATATTAGAAAAGGTTTGCTTATAGTTTTCAACACCCAAGTAATACTTGTAATAAATTCATTTATTTGCTTGTTTTAATTTTGTGTGAAAGTTGGTGCAATGTTATTTTACAATATTTTGTAATATACAAATTATTTTTACTAATCTTTATACATATATATCGATTACCAGATTTATAAATACAGGCAAAATATCTTTGGAAAACAATAGTATGAGAGTAGGTTCAGTTTAAATTTTTTTAAAAAATATTTTCCCAGTTATATTGAAAAAACATTGGATATTATTTCTTGGCAGTACAACATCTAAGCTGCTTATATAGAATTGTATTATATACGTACTCTCATGTTACACGTTACAATACGGGATTGTAACCATGCAACACAGTCTATCTGCATCCAATCCTTTAAGTAGCATTATATGCAACTATACACTCTGCTACTTGTGACATGGAGTTTTCCAGCTGTTTCTATTCTAGTTTTCCTTCTTAATCGGATTTTAAAAGAACATTTTAAATAAGTAGGATAAAGTTTTTTGTAATAAAATTAATCTATACAGTTGAAAGACTTACATGGGTTTAATAATAGTAAATAATTTCAATAACTTTTATTTATCGAGTTTGTTTGTTATATATGAAAAGGGTAAAGAGCGATTTACACAAATATTTTAATGTGAGCTATGAAAGTTACACGTTGATATGAACGTACTTATGGAATCGTAGATTTGGAATTAAGTCGCTGTAGGTTTGAGAATAAAATTTCTCCAAATGTTTTAAAATTTGAAGTTTGTTTCGTAGTAGATCCATTATGTACGTATATCACATACAAAAATAACACAACACGCTCCAACAAAATAATATATTTAAAAAACTTTGTTAAGTTTCTTCAGAGTGTGGACCTACGCCTGTGGGATTTCTTATAAAACTACATACGATGGCATAATACCGAAAAGATTATGAAGGAAGTAAAAAAAAAGAAGCTGACATGCCAATAAAGATAATTATAAACTTCTCTAAACGAAACTGTTGGTATTTGGTTTATCTTTGTACATAACAAAAGCTTAGGATCCAACGATATTATTATCTATTCTTACTTTTATTTTTTTTAGAGATGTCAGCTAATAAACTTTGTTACTTTGTAAAAACACAATTAAAAACAACACATTTTAAAACACATACAATTTTTTTTCGCTACAGACTTTCATTGGATGCATTGTAAAAAAAAAAAATGTTTGTTTTAACATGTGTCGTGTGTTGTGCTTTGTACAAAGTAACAAAGCTTATTAGTTGATGGAATAAATCTGATAATGACAACTTAATGGTCGAAACCGGTAATTTTAATTCAAAATAGGATTGTAGTTAGACCTAAAAAAAGTAAGAATAGATCATTCATAATACTATACGGTTTTATCTTGCTTGGATCCAAGGTTATGTTAAATGTATTGTGTTGTTCACTAAATAACCTTTTTAAACGTAATAAATTAGTAATGTCAAGAACAGTATTTGAAACACTTAATAATTACAACGAAAAGAGACAGAGTATAATCATTATCCTTAGAAATGTAATCAGACGTTTGCTATTTCTTAGTTCAATGATGAAGTTGAACTAACATTTTATATTGTACATAGTAATGTTTTATGTAATTTACAGTAGAAAACATATCTTTGTCGCTGATAGAAGATGTAATATCAAAACTTGGATATTTTGATTTAGAAAATATTATAATTATTTTCCTAACTTTCTGCCTGGTGATAAAATACGGACGTCCCGAAATTTGCTTTCATGTTACACTTGCTGATGTGTGGTGTCTTATTGACTTGGATTTAATATTTAATGATGAACATGGCCAACAACCATGATCACTACTGTCGCATCAGTGACAAGGAATCATCATGGTTAACTGGAGCCGTCTTACCAAGAGTGTCAGCATTGAAACAAATCCATATTGGCACATTGGGTAGCATTTAAATTGAAAACCTACCATACAGATATCGAGACATTTTTCAAAACTAGGAAAGATCTACTTCTTTGCACAATATAGTATCTTAAATGGGGTTATTAAGTTTCTTCTTAATCAATTTTCACGACATTTATTTGAAGCTAAACGCCGGATAGTTAAGGAACAGATTGTCTAAAATAATAAAAAAACTAAATTACATACGCCAAAAAATCCTTTGTGCTTCATCATCATCGAGATCTACAGCGCGGGGTGAACCTCAGCCTTTCCAACCAATTCGATCTCTAAGCACGCATTCCGATCCGTTTAAATTTTATCCGCCCATTCATTGGTGGGATTCCTTTTTTGGTCTTCTTTCCATTCTGGCCTCTTAACACGCATCCATTCGATATATCCCACTCAATGAAAATTGAAGATTTAATATACACCATAATGACCTCTCGATATAATATCTCTGCTTATGATCTAAACATTTACTTTTAAGTTTTTACCATAAGTTTTTTCTGACAATTTTTCTCGTGAAAATCCTCAGTTTCCTCGCAATTATGATGCAACTTGAAGTTTTGACAAAACTTAGTATTTTTTCGATTCTAACAACTTAAGCATATAGATGGGTGTTTCAAAAACAGAAAGTGTGTTTTATTTCTGTGGTCCTGGTTTACCATCGATAAAAAATGTTAAATCGAACAATCATTAAACTTGAGTGCAGAAGCTATTATGTAATATAGAATTGAATTATTTTAAAATAATTTTAGACGCCCATATTAAGCAAAATTCAAATTTAAAATTTTAAGTTTTTGACATTAATATTTTAATGTTCACTAAAGATATTAAACTTCTTTTTGTATGCTTATTCAACTATACAAGATGGCGGAATATAAACATAACCCCCCCCATTAACTTTGTAATTAATTAAGATTGTTGAACAATTTCGTTTCAGACAAGTTCTTTGTAGTGAAGGGCTGCTTTTATAAAGCCGCAGTTATTTAATTTGGACTTTAGTGGATGAGAGGCAAGGGAATAATTACAAAAAATAACAATGGGTCATAAGCTCATGAGATAGATTATTTTAAAAGGGTCGATGAGATGACATGACAAATTTCCTTTGAACTCTGTAACTAAAATTGTATTAAAATATTCGAGCTGAAAAGTAAATTGCTTCTACTAACCATCTCAACTTTATTGTTAATTGAAGTCTTCTCAGATAAGAAGGGATACTTCAATAAATCATAATTTTGATTTAAAACAGTTTTTCTTTAATTTGTTTGATAATAATTACATTCATTGTATGTTTATTTATTTATGAAATTTTCCCCCCATCGTTACCCCTCGAGTTATGTATCACATTTAACCACATGTTCCATTTAGAATGTGCGTTTAATTTAACCCTGCGCACATAGAACCACCCACTTTACTGCAGAGATGATTACCACAAACCTTGTTCAGCTAATTATTACTTTAGAAAGCTGTGTATGTTGTATTGGGAAATTGTATTAGTTTCTTCTTTTGGAAAATATTTTGCTGGGAGTAAGTTAAAATGTATCTTATTGTAGATTTTTAAATACAAATTAATAATAAATTTTGAGTGTACGGGCGTCCTATCTGTACAAAGTTTATTCTAGACTGATAAGTATTTTGAAGTTTTGGGCCGAGATCAACTCATTGACCGATATTGTTTAAATCTGTAAGTAAACATTGTAGCAGTGTATCTCCTTTATGCATTTCATATTGTAACATTGATATCGAAGAATTGCTATTTTATTAAATGAAAATTTAAATTTAGAAAAAGTTATTCCTTTAAAAACTCGCCTCCTAAGCTCTTTTTCCAAACGTACAGAAAATTTGAAATATTTAAGTAAACTTTTCCAATCTCGCTCTTGCTACTATAAACGAACTTTTTACTTTTGTTGAAACTAGAAATTATCATTTTAACTTGACAACAAAGTTAAAAAATCCCCGTAGAAAGTAATTTTATTCATACAGCCTTCACATAAAATCTTATGTTTTACTAGTACTTATTTTGCGTGAAACTGGTAAACCAACTTTCAACATATTCACTCAAAAACTATTTTGTGCCAGCGAACTACGTCCAAAATTTCTTTTCACCATATCTATCATAAAGTGTTTAGGCTATTCCAAATTTGAAATATTTTCTATTTCTTGAAAATTGTAAAAGTTTCATATTTTTATGAACAATAGTTCAGTTTCCATGAAAATCTTTTACAAAAAAATGTGGTATTTAAAATATTTTCAAAATATTATTGATATATTTTTTATTTTATCGGTAGAGCATGATCTTCGTGTACATGACTAAAAAGTTTAAATGTTTTAAGACGAAAAATGTTGAAAACCTACATTAGAACCGCTTTAGCTGTGTGAGTAGAGTAAACATCTTATCATAGTTTGGGGGGGGGGAGGTTAATTAAAATGAAAAACATAATACTCTTTCTAAAAACATAAGGGTTTCCTACATCTACAACTCTATAACCTACATAAGCAAAGATTTTTTTTCTAACAAGTACGTAGTGTAGTGTATATTACGTGATGGGTTAAACAAATGAATGTCCAGTTTTTGGGGTATATCCTTTTCGATGCCCTCTGAGTCCAAAAAAGTAGTACCTGTATGTGTAAAATAATGCTTGTCCTTTGTCTGTCCTATGTGCATGCTCTACAGTCCAAACATTAATGAAATTTGGCCATATCTTGGGATGTTTTTATCATTAGCTGCCATAAGGAAAAAATATAAGTTACGTTTTTCTCAAAATCGGCTTTAACGATTTTGATAAAATTTTGTTCAAATGTGGCCTTTAACGACATTAATAAAAGATTGTCGGTTGTTGAATTATCGGTAAAAATTTATAAATATTTTTCTGAAAACCGGGGTCAATGGCTCATTTTAATTTTTTAAAACAAGCACACAAATGATATTTTAGGTAACGGTTAGTTTTGATTTTTTAAATTTGGTTTTAGGTATATATGTAAGTGGAAAAGTTTGTGCATTTCTTTTCCAGATTGTTATAATATTATAAGACTCTTAATTATTTGACTCTGGTATTTCATGGATATTGTGATATTTGAAACTAAATGCAGGTTGAAAAGAATCAATGGTATCTTCAGGCAACATTCCCTGATGTGGTAGATGTTTTTGAACCCCCACATATAGGCCTACACTCTTAGGTTGGAGTAAAGTTTGTTTTTAGCTCTGTCTGTTGATTCTACTGTACCACCAGTTATGGTAAGTTTTAATTTCCTTCAAAATTTGTAGATTTGTAGAATTAAGATGAAAAAGTTTTCTTACGATATTATTGGAACCTAAAATACAAATAATTACACAACAACCATACTCTATCCAAGAACAAAGAATGGATTTACAAATGGAATTGTTGTTTGGATTATTATGCGATATTTTCATCAGTCTAACAAAAATATTGAGGTTATATAATATACATACAATATGATGTCACAGCCAAGAATAGCGGAGGTTTTCTTAGCGTAATAAGGAACTGTATCGGTAGTAACGTTCTCTAATAATAACTTGTGCCCACCCACATTGCTTCAGTTTTGAGATACAGGTTGAAACATTATTTGTCCAAATCCCATATTTTTTAAAATTGTACTCCATATGTTTGTATTGAGAAAGAATAACTTTGTACGAACCTTTCAAATGTTGAAAACAAAGTGAAATAAAACTAACCTAATACAAGTTGTGAGAGATATAGTGCACTGTCAAGGCTAAAACGTAGACGTGACTTCCCTGTTTTACGGTGACCTATTTACAACAAGACAGAAATAGAGCTGGTACTGCGCAGAAAGTATGCGCATTCGTTAATAAACACAATCTCATTATTAACGAATTTGGTTAAGTTTTTTAGAAAAAATATATTTTCATTTAAATTTCAAATTGTTCTGATTGATTTTATATGTAACTAGCGGCTCTAAATTAAAAGGCGAGGTAATTGATATAAACAACCTTAATTATTTAAAAACTCGATTTATACTTTTAATTTATTATTTATATTATTAAATACTTTTATTTAATATATTACTTCCTTGGGAAAGTTTATTAGAGGATTTTGTGAGAATACAAGAGAAGAAAATGTGGGAAATTTTCAGTTTAATTGATTTCGTATGTCATCAATTCAGTTCTAGTATGTTTAAAATTGAATTTGTTAAGGTGCGTCCACACTTAGTATAGATGTATGCCGAACAAATTTCTTAAGGTGAGTTCACACAAAGATCATATGGATGCCGAACAAATTTGTTAAGGTGCGTCCACACTGAGCACACATTTATGCCGAACAAATTTGTTAAGGTGCGTCCACACTGAGCACACATTTATGCCGAACAAATATGTTAAGGTGCGTCCACACTGAGCACACATTTATGCCGAACAAATTTGTTAAGGTGCGTCCACACTGAGCACACATTTATGCCGAACAAATTTGTTAAGGTGCGTCCACACTGAGCACACATTTATGCCGAACAATTTGTTACGGTGAGTCCACACTAAGCACACATTTATGCCGAACAAATTTGTTAAGGTGCGTCCACACTGAGCACACATTTATGCCGAACAATTTGTTACGGTGAGTCCACACTAAGCACACATTTATGCCGAACAAATTTGTTAAGGTGCGTCCACACTGAGCACACATTTATGCCGAACAAATTTGTTAAGGTGCGTCCACACTGAGCACACATTTATGCCGAACAAATATGTTAAGGTCTGTCCACCGGAGCATACATGTATGACGAATAAATTTGTTAAACAAATACAACTGTTCACTGAACACATTTCGTAACGTTTTAACCGAACATTATAGCACTTTTTGGAAGTGTTAGTTTGATACGTTACGTAGAAAACAATTAATTT
The DNA here is from genome assembly GCA_963513935.1 of Aphrophora alni. NCBI lineage: Eukaryota > Metazoa > Arthropoda > Insecta > Hemiptera > Aphrophoridae > Aphrophora > Aphrophora alni. The sequence goes on along the minus strand of OY740768.1, from coordinate 14,932,370 downwards.
GCGAGTTGAGTTTTGTGGTAAACACGAGAGTTACAAAGCGCCGTCGTCTTATACGCATTGCTGCAGCTTATCTAGTGGTGGTGATCACTGAACCAGGTTCTTTTACAGCGATTTTAATATAGTGGAGAACATTCAGGTGGAAAGGTGAGCCAGTAGTTTGTTCACAATTTTCGTGAGAGTGTCGAACGAATATTTTGAGATGCTGATCTAGTTAATTGGGCCCTTAATATCATAACTTGGTATCCTCAGGGGCTCACTATTAGGTATAGTAGGACAAAGTTAACTTTGGGAAATATTGAGATGGGCAGTTGACGTGTTTGTACATACTTTACGTAACTGTTGAGGTAGGGATGTGTGGAGTAAGTCTAACGGTATAACTTAGAAATAAAGGGAGAGAAACGCTTGACTGACTCATTCTATCACTACCAGTGTTGCTATTTGGATGGAAATTTACCGGGGCAGAGGGAGATTTTATGCCCACAAACAAGGAGGGAATTTACAAGATTCTAGTAGAAAATAGAGGAAAATTTTGAGTTAGTGATGGTTATAGAAAGTTACACTATTTACTGAAATCTAGGGTGTCAACTGTCAACTATTGCTAATTTTAGAATCAGAAACATGTTACTACAATAGGTACTAACTAGTTCGTGTTATTTTCCCTTCTCCTTCCCCAGGCCCCAGAGCAATTGTAAGTAGTGGTAAAAGTGGTATCGTAGCACCTGGTTCTGATAACATTAGTCAAGTTCTGAGTTTTTTTCTGTTGGTTGTTTATTTGTGTTTATTGTTTATTTACTTTTATTTATGTTTATTATACAAACTGTGAACGACTTTGCTAGCCAATAAAAATTTGAAGGTTTTAGTGATGGTAGACAGGTAACAGTGTACCTTATTAGTGGCCTAAAATCTTGTTTTAAAATTTTTAAATTATTTTTGTTTATTAATACTGCATCAATAAAGAAAAGACAAGCTAGGAATGAAATTTGTAACGATGAAAAGACAAAGAAAGCACCAAAAAAACTTTTCCGGGATGTTAAATGAACCAGAATTTAAAAGGTTTTTTAGCCCCAATTCCTGAGATGACACAAAACTGTAAATGTCTTCCGTGTAATACTGTAATTTTATGCGGAAGAAGTGAATTACTACCTTCTAGTGGGAAAAAGTTAAATGTGTTAAAAGAGTTGTTGCACTGTTTCTACATTTTTAAAACCTACCACCTCTAATGATGTAAAAAGCTGAAATAAAAAATTCCATGTTTTTTTTGTTTTTTTTTGCTGAATTTAATGTTGGTTTTCATACTGCACACCACTTAATGCCAGTTCTTAGGGATTGTTTTCCTGATTCACAAATTGCAGAATTTATTCAGTTAAAAAGACAGAAATGTGTTCAAATTGTAAAAAATATTATAGAAAAGTAGGAAACAAAGAAACTATTAATATCATTACAAATACTAACTTTTCAATATTAGTTGATAAATCTACAGACATGTCTGATAAAAAAAACAAAAAAAAAACATTGTTTTTATTGTTTAGATTTGTTTGCCCGGTAAGTGGTTCAGTACAAATAGATTGCTTGAGCTAATAAGTCTAAAAGAAAGAAACTGTTGAGCTATTAAGTTATATGAAACAGTGAAGAAATGTTTTGTTGAAAAGGACATTCCATTGAAAAATATTATAGGACTTGCCTGTGATGGTTCTAATGTAATGCTTGGTCAATATAATTATTTACTCTGTCATTAAAATATTGATGTGCCTCCATTAGTTTTAAATAAATGCATTTGCCATACATCTGGACTTGTAGCAAGTAAGTGCTCTAGAGAATTACCTGATGTTATTGAAAACATTGTAAATAAGATTTCCTCTTACGTTAATGGTAGTGTTAGGAGAAATGCCATCCTTAGCGAAGTGTAAGACTTAAGTGAAGCAAAAAGTCTAAAGATGCTAAAATTATCTAACACAATGTGGTTATGTTTTCACGACTGTATTTCAAGAATAGTTGACAACTATGATGTTCTACAAACTTTTTTTGCCCTAGATGTTGGTGAAGAAGTTGACAATAATGCAAAATCTATCCTTAAAATACTTGAAGACAGCAGAACCAAAGCATATTTGTTATTTTTGAAGTATGTTTTAAATAAATTTAATGCTCTTTTTCAAGGGAGAAACGTGTTGATACACAAGTTGGGTACACGATCACAACTAATGAAAGAATTTGTTTTAAACTACATGAAACTTAATGTGATTAAAAATGTTGAAGAAGTTAATGTCTCTCATCCAGGAAATTTTAAGGAGGAATGATTTATTTAGGACCGGAATGTGAATCGTTTATGATAAAAAAAAATACAAGATATGTGAAACGAGAAGAGAATAAAGTGTCTATTATACTATGTAGCTGGTGCAAAATACATGGAAGAAAGGTTTGTCTTACGAATCAAAATTCTGGAAGAACTGCATTTTATTGTTGCTCTCGATGGACTTTCAGAAATAAAATTGAAACTTTTGACAACTTTCTCAAGACATTAAAATATTTAATTGATTTTAATGAGGCAGAATAATTAATAACGAGAAAAAAGTTAATTTAAATGCTCAACCTTTAGATGAAATGTAGCATGAAATATCATCTATTTCTGATTTTACGGATAGTTTTCTATTCGGAAATATTAGTTTCCTCGTCAGTTTAGCTATGACTATGCCACATTCTAATGCTGAAGCATAGAGAATTTTTCTATTATGGCAGATGTCAAAAGAAAGAACAGTAACAGGATTGGCGCCGAAGCTTTAAATTCTGTATGCGTAATTAGATATTCTTTTCAATCCAAGAAAACAGATTGGACTACTTTTAAAGTAGAGAAAAAACGTAATGATGGATATAACTCACAGAACCTGTATATTGACCACGATCAAAATTTAAATTAAATTTAAAGAGTAGAGTGAATTTGATATTGCGAAGTAATTGTAAAAAGTGTTATTTATTTTAAATATAATCAATTAAAAAAACATTTCAATATAGTTATAAGTGTATTTATATAGTGTTATATTCAAATTTCATATATATATATATACAATTTTAAAACTTATTTAGTAGTCTACATAAAAATGCCTTTTTGGAAGATAAAAAGCAGCCTAAAAAATAATAAAACCAAATTGGGAAGTATGTACCTGATTCATTATTTTATACTTCTTATGTTTAAAATATTGCAAAATCATATAGCAACAAGTAAATCCATCTAAAGTACTCATAATGCTTTACAAAATTACCGATCTGTATTTCACTACAATAAAGCCAGTTGTTTCAATTTCTTTAGAAAAATTCATTATGTGTGTAGTTGTAATATATGATGGAGATAATCTTTGTTATGATGGCGGTAAACCCAATTTATAAACGTTGATTTTAGAAACGTGAATTTAGGAATATCCCACCAATGTGCATTGGAGGAAAATTTTAAGCAAACTGGAGGGAAAGTTGTATTTGGATTTATAGCAACACTGATCACAACAGTTGCACCTAACCTTCGTATTAAATAGTAAATATAGTTAGTGGTAGTTGACCTAGATGAATTAATTAATCAAATAGGGCAGGGAATATCATTACGAAGTCAAGTAAGTTTATTATTGTAAATGTGTTTAAAAATATCGTAGAAGAAAATCCAGAAAAGACAAAGAATAAGTTGATGACTTATGAGGAATACCATTTAGTACGGTAAAAAAGTAAGAACAGAATTCAACAAATGTCGACAAAATGAAAACAACTGGGAAAACCCGAAGAAGTTTATATAAAAAATGAAATATCAATAACAGAGGTTATAAAACGTTATACGATCTTTTTCTCATCAAATTTATAATCTTCTGAAAATCTGTAACACGCACATCTAATAAATGGCTACCACAGTAATAAGAAAAACTACACCTAAATTAAATCTATACGTATTGGAAAAGTGTCACAATATAACTTGCAGAGACGTTAATATTAGTGAACAAATAATATGTTTATATTTATGAAACTTTTATAATATCCTGTAACTAGACAAAGTCTTAAATCTGAAAGTTTAATAAACTTTAATAGAAAAGTTAAATTGAGGAAATTTAAGATAAATTGTAATTTTAGAAAAGAAGTTCTGTTAGGAAACAACTTACATTACTTGAAGAAAAGTTATTGTTTATGTAACAATCACAGGAGGAATAAGCAAATGCGATTTTTTGGGGGGATTTTGGGTAATTTATTAAGTGCGACGTTTTCCTTATAAAAGTTTGAAATATTCAGAACGAATCGTTTGTCCAGAAGGTAGCCCTGCAAAATTAGGTGAGTTTAAAGAAATTTAAGTTCCTAAGAATTTAAATAGGAACTTAAGAATCTTAGTTGAAAGAATCATTTTGGTTATTGGCCGCTCAGCCAAACTAAGACACCTAGACACTTAAATATTTATAATTTTTAATTAATAATGTAAATAGAGATATTTAAAGAAATAAATTGGAAAAATTATTAACAATATTTTGTAAAGTTGTTTTTCTCTACTTTATCAATAAAACAAATAGCTGCAGTTGCTGTATTGCCACTGTGTGTTTTAACTAACAAGTAATAAAATTGAATCGAAATGACATAACATCTAATCAGCACTTGCTTGTATTAGTGTATTGGATGTATCAGTTCTGTCTCTCATCACCTTTGGATGTATTCACAACAATAAATTCCCTTGGGAATATTTCACGTATACTAAATGTCCCTCTATCTTTTGTTTAATTATGTCTATTTTTATTATCTTTTTTGTAGGCTGGTCTTGTTCATAAGTTCGCCGAAAACAACGGTCCGATGTAACAACTCATTTAAATTCAGCAAACCACAAAATAAATTATGCTATATTTTGTAATTTTGCAAAAATTACTGCTGTCATATCGGTTATTTGTATTGGGCTTGTTGTTAAGGAAGTTAAACTGTTTGAGGTTTGATAAGTTATATTAATCCCACATTGTTGACGGGTCGGTTAATAATAATGTGTTGTTACCTCATAAGGAGCTCGGTCAATCCCAAGGTAACCCAGCTGGATCTACAGCCATTCTTCAACTAGTCTTGGGTTAAATATCTAATTATTCCTCACACTATAGTTCTCTTCTGAGCTGATAATATTCGAGAGCTAAGGTTAATGCGTTATCTTGATAAATTACAATTTATAAATGTATAAGGAATAGTGAACAGAAGGTTAATTTGAAAACTGTCTAGGAAATATCTCCAGAAACAGTCAGTGAAGTTAATTGTTTTTAAATTTTGTTGTTGTTTGGACGTTTTGTCCGATTAGTTGATTTTATGTTATGGATCATTTTCGTTTTTGTTATAAGAATGATTTTGACTGCAATGGTTTTTCGCCTTTATACAATATTTTATATATATATATATATATATATATATATATATATATATATATATCACAGTTATTCCCTTTTCATGCATAGGCATAACCTTGTTTTCCTGTAATTTTGATTTCATATTAATTTTTGATTTGATTTAAATACTTGTGTTTTGTATTGTCCTGATGGCTCTTTGAACAAAGCTATTGTGAAGTAGCCACAAATTAGGTGGTTCTAGCTGTTATGTAAGGCGTGATGGTTGCCTGTAAACCTTATATTAATGGGTTTATCATTGTTAATGATTGTAAGGTCCAGTTTAATTTATTATCAGTAGTGAATTTACATTTCAACATTGGAAGGAAATCGGTTGTTACGTGTGTACTGAGAATAAATGTTGTAAACTACAGAATTGAAACTGTACAAATTGAAAAAATAGGTATTTATATCAAATTTTTGTTTTGTGTTCTAAAGTACAGTATTTACTTTTGTGATTTAAAGGCGGTCTTCATCGCTTTAGAAAAAAGCATAAAATTAAGTGTCCCTAGCCGTCGATAGAACGAGAATTGGTCAAAGGAACCGTAATAGGAAAGATGAAAGATGATAGGACAAAAGCTGTAGATCCAGCAAGGTACTTTGGGATTGCCATACCCTTACTCATTATATGTGAGCCCTTGAGAGATTCTAAGTGACGGAACAATATAATTAATTGATAACGGGGAAAAGGAAATAAATTTAGGCATATGAAAACTGTAATGTTTCAAATTTTACAAAATATCGCCTACGTGTTTGATAAAATGTTTTTGTAATACCGAGTGATTGAAATAGTAAGATCTTTGTACATTCATGTCTCTGCTTAACGTTTGCAATATATAATACAGTAGGTGTTTTCTATTGAAACAAGTTCAACAAATACGATTTATTTCTTGAATTACATCTGCTGTTTTTAAAACTAAAACGCGTTTTCGTACAAAATGTCATCAATAGTAGTAATTACTGTGATAGATCCATATAGTAAATAATTTACTACCCCAACAACAGCAGTAGAGAGTCAAGGGTTCATTGCTTTATGTACAACTCCCCCCCCCCATTCTTCATAACATCAAAACAGTTCCACTATTACGATAATTACCTTTAGAATTGAAACTTTAATACCTTTACACAGCACTTAGATGTGGAGTGTTACATAAACTTTATAATTATAATAAAGTAATAAATTAAAAAAACATCTCTTATACAAATATAATAAGAAAATGTTTATTTTTTTTCTAACTAACGATGGAGAACTATATTTTAAAAGGTAAATGTATATTTCGCGTGTTATAAGGATAATTAAAAATCAAGGCTCTCCAGGAAACTGTGATATAGCATGAGGTGAAACAATAGACTTAACGTTATGCTATGCAATTAAGTGAAACACGCCATTGTGATTATAGCTCGTAATTAGCAAGTGTACTGTAGATATACATTTGTATTGAATTGTTTGATCGGAATGTCTAAATAAAACTGTTTATTTTATAATAAACTTTAAATATATTTCAAGATAAATTTCGTTAAATAGTGTATTATGTTTGAAAAAATAATAGTCAGGATATAAGTGAATAACTTAACCTAACCTAATGTAACCTAAACTATAACTTATAACTATAACTTTTTATAACTTAACCTAAACACCGTTTTTATGGGGCTTATTTTATCGTTTCGATAACTCAAAATATGGGATAGCTGGTAAAAACACACACAATTACGATTTTATTAAAAAGGTTCCACTTATTTACAAAAGACGTAAATTCTAAAAAAAAACCGGCTACACGATTTCATTCAAATATTAATTAAATATAAAGAATATGCAGAATCGCAAGTCAAAAAAAAATCATTGTTCAGGAATTATTGAGAGAAACGTAAATCAACTCCCGTCATTTAACGCTCCATTTTAATTACATAAGATTTACAATGAGTAGCAAGTTTAGGGCTTATTAAATACATAATTTTGCTTTTCAACATCGGCGTCTCTGATTAATTTTGACATTTTTAGTGAAAATACCGAACTAAATTTTGCTTGATTTCTGTTAGGTTTTAGGATTGGAGAAATTCAGAAAAATATATTTGATATTGTCAAATTGGCGGTAATTTTAAACTGATTTTCCTTCGTGTATCGTATGTTTTTCTACTTATAAAACACTAAATTAGCTAAAAATTTACGGATTTTAGATGACGAATGTAGTTTCGAACACTGACCATTCAAAGAAAATTTGATATTCGTATAATTACGAGATTCAACATCGTCGAGTACACGACGAGAGTAGCGAGTCAATTAATTACAATTGTATGATTCCGAGACACGTTAGAGATTGAAAACTTGTTAACATATAAACATCAAGGAGGCGTAGTCGAGGTCAAGAATGTAGTGATTTACACAATGACTAGGTGATCATAACGTTTTTACACAAACTTACCCTGCTGTTTGTTAACATTGTCCACAAGGTCCAAGGAACATTTTGAGGATCTGTTTGGTTTACATTCAAGGTGCTATCAACTACAGCGAAACATAATTATGTAGTTAAGGTGAAAAACTAAGTGTTGGGTTTTTGCATACTACAATAAATAAGATACACAGTCTGGTGTAACTATTTAATGTAAACCACATAATAATAATAATATCAATACCTCTTGTATAGGTCTAACACTATACATTTTAAACATAAACTATAAAGAACTTAACTATCACATAATGTAAGGACAATCTGGTCCCACCATGTTACACGAATAATAAACTGCACCGGATATCAGTGCTACCAAAATCATAATACATATTTCTGAAGTTATAACATTCCTTCCCCCTACATGAAAATTACAACTAATTGATAAAATAAAATTAACATCTTCTATACAAATTACAATGAAATTATAAAAACAATTTATCCATTTATTTATGTAGGTGAATATCTGTCTGGTTTTTTTATTAATGTTCTAGGTCTTAATTTTGGAACCGACACTCTGGTGGGTGTTGTGTTATCTGTTTCCACATCAGTGTTTTCCGATGTCTGAGTGTCAATACTAGGAAAACTAGGATTACTAAAATTTTCAGACGTTCTAGCTTGAACATTTTCACCACACAACATCTGATCAAGGTGTCGCCTCCAAGTTAAGCCTTCTGGAGTTTTGACTTCAAAAGTTTGTGAACCAAGTTTTCCTGTGATCACACATGGCTGCCATTTATGATGGCGAGCTCGGTAATCTCTTACGAGAACATTATGTCCTACTTCCCACTCCAACTTACGTTTACCTTTGTAATTTCTAATTTGTTTAGATTGGTTATTTTCAACTATTTCTTCTGTCATTGGTTTTAGTAAATCAAATATATTTCTTAAACCTCGATTGAATAGAGCTTGAGCTGGAGAAATTCCAGTAGTTGAATGTATTGAATTACGATATTGTAAAAGGAATTTATTTATTTGTACAGCAAGTGATGCACCACTTGGTTTGGTTTGATTTTTCTTAATGAACGTTTTAATAATTTTTACTGCACTTTCTGCTTCCCCGTTAGTTTGAGGGTGAAATGGAGCACCAACTAAATGTTGTATTCCCATACTTTGTAAATATTTTTGGAATAAGCTACTCATAAAGCAAGTGGCTCCATCAGAAGTTACAAATCTTGGCAAACCAAATCGTGCAAACGTTTCTGACAATTTCTCTATTACCACATCAGTTGTGGTAGAATTAACAATAAAATTTTCTATCCACTTAGAATTAGAATCCATGATAACAAAACAATATTTGTTATTGTTTAATGGTCCCAAAAAATCAATATGTAAACGTGTCCATGCTCTTTTTGGCCATGGCCATGGTTTCAATATTGACTTTGTGGGTAAACTTCTATATTTATAACATACATTACACATTTTAGACATAAGTTCAATATTTGCATCTAGCTTAGGCCACCAGAAATATGATCGGGCCAGACTTTTCATTTTATTTATTCCTAAATGATTTACATGTAATTCATCTAATAGAGATTGTCTGTATTTTTGAGGTATTATGACTCTGTAACCCCACATTAGACATCCATGATCAACAGTTAATTCATGTGATATTTTACAATAAGGTTTAAATTTAGGATCTTCAGGTGTCTTAAAACCACTAATTACCATATCCACTACTTTAGATAATACAGGATCAACACGGGTTTCTTTCCTTATCTTTTTCCAATCTACGACAAATGGACAATATTCATGTACATAATGTAAATAACCTAAACTATCATCATAGTTACACTTTTGATCAATATCTTGCGGAATTTCAACCCTAGAAAGAAAATCTGCAACATTTTTCTCTGATTTGACAAATTCTATTTTAAAATCATAATTAGATAGTAAATATGCCCATCGTTGCAAACGATTAGCAGCAAAAATTGGTATACCTTTCTTATCTCCAAAAATGTATGACAAAGGTTTGTGGTCTGATACAAGAGTAAATTTTTTACAAAATAAAAAGTCATTAAATTTTTTTATGCCATATATAATGCCTAATGCTTCTCGTTCTATTTGGGAATATTTTGATTCCGCTATTGAGAGTTTCCTAGATGCAAATGCTATCGCTTTTTCGGATTTATCTTCATAAACATGAGACAAAATGGCACCAATTGCTTTTGCACTGGCATCCACCGTAAGTTTCACCGGTAATTTTGGATCAAAATGAGCCAGAACTGGTTTTGAGGTTAAAATGGTGTTAATTTGTTCAATAGCTTTGTTACACTGATCCGACCACACCCATTTGACATCCTTTTTTAACAATTCATACAATGGTTGCAGTATTTTAGCTGCTTTAGGTATAAACTTTAAGTAAAATGTCACCATACCCAGATAAGATTTAAGCATTGTCACATTATCAGGTTTGGGAGCTGATAGAATAGCTTTTACATGTTTATCTGTGGTATGTAGACCATCTTTATCAATCTTATGTCCTAAGTATTCGATTGATTTTTGAGCAAATGAACATTTTTCTATTTTAACTCTAAGTCCACAATCTTGCAGAATTTTTAAAACTAAATTGAGCCTAATGTTATGTTCTTTCTGATTACGACCTGTTATATATATATCGTCTAATAATGCACCTACTCCCTCAATATTACACAGTAAATTATCGATTACCCGCTGAAATTCAGCAGGAGCACTTTTAATGCCAAAACATAACCTAGAATAAGATAACAATCCTATGTGGGTATTTATGGTAGTCAAGTGTCTTGACTTTTCAGAGAGTAATAATTGTTGATATGCATCCTTTAGATCTATTTTAGAAAATAGTTTAGCATTACTGAATTTAGAATAAATATGGTCTATTCTTGGTAATGGGTACTCGGTACCTTCTAGTACTGGATTTAAAGTTAATCTAAAATCTCCACAAATGCGGACTGATCCGTCAGATTTTAGGACAGGCACTATGGGTGTAGCCCATTCACTGTAATCTAATTTCTTTAATATACCTAAGCTAATTAGTCTATTTAGTTCCCTTTCAACAGGTTCTTTCAAAGCTAAGGGTAAAGTACGAGCTTTGAAAAATTTAGGACATGAATTTTCTTTAACCCTTAGTTCTACTTTATATTTATTGAAAGTTCCTAGACTTTCACTAAAAACATCTGGGTATTTATTTAAAATGTTCTCTACTTCATTTGGCATATTTATAGATTTGGTTGGTAACCTACTTAAACTATTACAACTTTGCTGACCAATAGGCATAATATTTTTATCTTGAAAATCTAGATGTAAACCTTTTTCATTTAACAACCTTAACTCTTTGAGACCCTCTCTACCCAGTAAGGGCGGACCTCCTTTCAATATCACATAAAAAAATAATTTGTTTTCAGGATCTTTAAGTTTGAGCCTACTGGATAAAGATATTTTGCCTATTGGTTCAATGACATGACCAACATAATCAATTAATTTAACATCATTTTCAATTAATAATTCTTGAGAAAAATATTTCTCAAAACAAGCCTTTGACATAACATTATACAATGAACCTGTATCAATTTCAACCTGGAGAGGTACATCATTTAAAATTAACTTTAATTTTATAGACTGAACTTTTTTAAACATCTTTAAAGACTTATTGTCATTTCCATCATCCTTTGTAACCATATTAAAGAAGGTATCACTTAAATTTACAATAGCCTGTTCATCCCTAGGATACTTATCACCTAACCTATCCGAACAGTCATTAATGTCACAAATTTCAGTCATATCACCTAGGCCTAAGTATTTATTTTTTGATTTAGGCTTATAATTACTGCTTTGAAATTTTTTATTACAAATAGGAGCCAAATGTCCCTTTTTTCCACAGTTGTGGCATGTCTTATTTTTAAAGTAGCACTTTTCACTAGTATGATTTAATCTTCCACAATGTTCACATTTAATTTTACAACTTGGATTATATTTATTAATTTGAACATACCTCTTGTTATTGCTAGGCCTACCCTTAACATGGTGTAAGTCTGCTGATTCTGCTTTAATGTTGAACTTTGACATCCTTCCATTTAGGTTAGGCTGGTCATGATCCTTAATTGTAGCCTCTCTAGATGCAGCCAAGTTGACCACCATGTCGAATGTAGTCTCTTTTCTCGTTGCATCTTCTTCTTGAAGTCTCTCTTGTACACGTCTTGAAGACAAACCAATGATGAAAATATCACGAAGTAGTATATTTAATTCATTTCCAAAACTGCAACTTGCAGCCAAACTCCTTAACCTTGCAGCAAACTCCCGTACAGTTTCTCCATTCTCTTGCACAGATTGATAAAATGTTTTCCTTGCCACAAAAAATGATTTTACAGGTGAAAAATATTTTTGTAAAACTTGAATTAGGTCGACATATTTTTCATTATCCGGATCTTTCGGTACACACAAACTGAACAAAAGTTGATAAGTTACATCAGCTAGTGACGTTATTAATATAGCTTTTTTCTTCGTATCATCTGTAATATCATTCACTATAAAATGATTCGATAACTTTGTTTTAAAAACAAAAAAGTCTGTGTTGAGGTGATCAAAATGTAGGAGTCCAATTTGAGACATCGTGGCTCACTTTTTTTCATAACCTAATATTTTCCTCGTCGCCACTGTTGGGTTTTTGCATACTACAATAAATAAGATACACAGTCTGGTGTAACTATTTAATGTAAACCACATAATAATAATAATATCAATACCTCTTGTATAGGTCTAACACTATACATTTTAAACATAAACTATAAAGAACTTAACTATCACATAATGTAAGGACAATCTGGTCCCACCATGTTACACGAATAATAAACTGCACCGGATATCAGTGCTACCAAAATCATAATACATATTTCTGAAGTTATAACACTAAGTATCAGTTACTTTTTTATTAAGTTATAAACAAACTATTTCTTAACTCTAATTTGAAGTTTTTACCTCAAAGATTCATGTAAACCATCTGCTTTATAACCTTAACAGATCTAATGATTCCGCGGGACACACATCGCTTCATATTATTTTGAACTTGCTTTTTATTCCAGTCAAGTTACTTTTATCGTTGTGTATATAAAATTTATTTTTGATTCTCACCACGTTCACAAAGCAAACATTATGTGACTTCGTATTATTTCCCTTGGGTAATGTTCTGTTTCTTGTAAACCACTGGAGAGAAGCATGAACAGGTCATGTTAGCTAGAGACTGGGTCGTGATTTTATACATATTGATTACATATATAATTATACCAAAGTCAGTATACAAACATGAAATTTGTATAGTTTTATGTGATGTGTTACTACATTTTAATTAAAACAGTTATTGCTGGTGGTCGTTATGAAAAGACCCTGATTAAAAATTATAAATAGAGCAATGATCATAAGCGCTTGTACATTTTTTAGGATGTAAAGTTGGGTTTGAGTTAGAGGGGAAAATAGAGAGCAGACTTTAAGAAGATAAGGTGGAATTGTTAGATATTTATTAAAATCACGTTAGGGGGTGAAATATACGAAACATTGTATTTATCGTTAGTCTTAATAAACTCATTTATTCTGGAGTTTGGATTTTTAATTCGGTTTTACATATTTACAAATTCCTTTTATTTTAATCCAATATAAAATAAATATTTTTAATTTTTATTTTACATTTTAAACCAATGAATTAGTCATCAGATTCGACTAGCGTTAAATTGAAATCTAATTTTGTGTAGATTTCTTGCCTTTTCGTGTGTTAGTTTAGGTAATTCATCTACCTGTCCCACAGTTTTTTTATTAAATTATTTTGTCCAATTTTCATTATATCGACACACACTGGTGCTTCATTGACAGAACCAAGCAAGGTAAATTGTAACTTCGTCTTAATGTTTGTTTTACGTCTAAACGTATCAACCAATCGTTTTTCAATTTAGGAAAAGATTCTTTGCAACGACAAGTTATTTTACTTTTATTTTATATTTTAAAATTAGTTACTGCACGATGCGACCATCAAAGTGTTAAATGTATTGGTGTAAAATAAACAATTGTTAAGGGAACTGATGAAAAGTGAAATTTCAACTGATTTAAAAACTTTCTCGCCTGAACAAAAATAATTTTTTTAAATCCTAATTTAAATATGATTTTATATTTATATCAACTAAAATTTGTTCAAGTATCATAATGATACAGGCATACATAAGAGTTATACTGTTTTGTTTTCCCTCTAAAACTTAATTATTGCTTTCACGTAATTTGTAGAGTAAAATAAAATATAAACAGTAGTTGGAATGTTTACATTTCCACCAGCCATCGACGCTCACCAGTGGTTATGTTTTCCAATAAGCCATACATAAGTGTTCCAAGGTTTAGTTAGGTATAATATTGACTACTGCTGTGTACCCGATGAATTAGTAGCAAGAAACAAGTAACCTTCATTATTTACTCCTTATTAGTCTAAGCAATGGTGTCATTCACTGTTGCTTCTTGGTCAATTAATATAGTTGAGTCATTACTACGCTAGGTATTAGTCACATTGGGAGTGATGTCACAAGTTATGAGCGTGATTTCTGGTGAAAACATGACAAAAAGTATTTATTTGAAACCTAACCTTCTACGAATCAACTAATAACATTCAAAATTGATCTTACTGAGCGAGATCATTTATCTTAACTAAGACCAATATGTCTAGATTTTGAGTCAAAAATTGTTATTCTCTAGTTATACTAAGTTTGTACAAAAAATAAATAAATATACTTTGTGAGTATAAAAATGTTTTAAAACTCAAATATTACAAAGATTGCTCGCGGAACCGAACTTTTGAAATTGAAAATTGGGATAACAACATTGTTTACTTTGTCGGAGAAGGAAGTTGGAATACACTTTTTCATTGTTAGCGTAAACATGAGTCTTCCCTAGAGATATAATTTCTCTACAGACAAGGCTCGTGGCATTCGAGATTCTCAAGTAGAAAGAAACAATATTAGGAATTGTTCTCCTTTCGTAATAAGGGAAACCGATATTTTTTTAAACTCTCTCGTATCGTAATTGCATATAGATGGAGTTTGAGACATTGGTGTGTATACGTTTTATTGAAAGGGCCTGTAACTTAACATATTGGTTTTCGTAGGAATATTTGCGTGTTTGATGCAGTTAAAAAACAGTTTTATAAAATTTGGAAATAGTTTTTTTGCAACGAGACCAAACGATGTATATTTTTAATTTAATTTTTGAAATGGCGGTCACTCAATCTCTTTACCGGGAAGGTCACGAGTGCATCGATTAGATTTTTCCCACTTGTTTCGGCAATTAACGTCTTCTAAAAAGTAAAGCACTAAAAAGACTACTTCTTCAAATATTCTAATACCTTTAGAACAGTATTTCATCAAAAGAGTAAGTTTGGTAATCGGGTAAAAAGTCAACTTCTGTTTTGACCGACACGACACCGTCTAGCGAGTCCCATTTGTACAGCTACTGACACGGGTGAAGCGAGCTGAGGATGTTTAAGATAATCTACACAACTACGAGATCCGTAAAGACCCATATTATGTCAATAAAGTAGTGATCAACAAAATTAATCGCTTCAGAAAACCCGTGTAACGACGGTTTTAAGTAAATGCACCCTATTCTACGTAAGATCTATAAGTAAGGGAATCTTGAAACACTACAAAAACAATTTAGAATTCTTACGAAGCCCAAAAATGTGGTTTTTGGAATGATTGTTTTTCTGTTGTAAGGGAAGCATAAACGCGTCGACCGATGTTAATCCAATTTGTTATAGGGGGGTAGTTTGGCAATATCTTAGAACTTTTTTGTAATTTTTTTCGATACTTCAAAATTTGAAGTTTTTTCCGTAAGAAAAAACACAAAATTAAGATTTTATTAAATTCGGCTCTAACGTTTTAAACAAATTTTGTTCCTGTGTAGCATATATGAACTAAAAAAATGTTATTTGTACCCATGTCTCCGGATTAAAAAAAAAATAGGTTATTGATTAATTTGTAAAAAAAATTCGACATTACAAGTTTTATTAAAAAATTGCCTGGTTCAAGAATAATTGTAAAAAAAAAAAAAATTGACAGCCAAAATTCTAAAAAGCTAGATTTGAATAAAATATAACTATGTGTTTGGCAAAAGCGAAGCAAATTACATATTATACAGGCCATATTTAGACATATAAAGACGTCATCGAGGATAGTTCATTGTTAATTGATAACTACAGAAATGGTAGTTTTTGCGAAGATTGTTGTTGGTGGAATTTTATTTTGATTTAGAGATGGGTGAGTACAATGTTCTTGTACAATTTGTTTTCTGTTGGGATTATGTGATAACGTAGAATATATATGTTTAACAGTAGATACGTTGAAAGATAGGGGGATATTTCTGTCTGGAGTATCATACTTTCCCCAACTTCTAAGATTCCGTTGTGCCTCACTCCCAATCGATCGCCCTCCTGGTGATTCATTTTCTCGTTCCCTGAGGATTACAATTCAACACATTCTCTACAATGACATCTTTTTTTTTTCATTAGCGAATGGCCACTCCAGTTCCATTTTGTCTTCCTCGCCTGCAGTTCTACAGGTGTCTCATTTGTCCTCACCCATAGATTTTTATTACTTTTTATATCCGGCCAATAAATGTTTAAGTTTTTTTTTTAACGAACGGTTTATGAAACGTTTGAAGTTCCTTATTAATGACCTCTGAGACTTTACAACCCTAGAGAAGTACTGTTTAACATTGTTGTTAATAATTTTCAGCTTGTTTTAACTGCAATCTCCCCTGCTCACCAGACTGTATACAACTGTACAAAGGCTGGTTTTGCTTTTTTTACACGGGCCATCATGTCCTCATCTTGTGGAGACAACACTCCCTAAGTAAATTAAACTATTCCACGTTATCTATTTCTTCTCCAATTAACTTCAAACTTTCCGCCATTTGCAGCATTTGTTCGTAGGGGTTTAATTTTGTTCAAATGTTTTTAGACCGACTAGGTGTCCATTTGCTTTTAAGTCTTTCGCTATCTCAGCCTTTGGTTTTGGGATAGCAAACAAATATATTTCACATATATCCAGACTCTACAACTTAAAAATTAGTAGCTCGGATTACTCTTCATTCATCACCACCAAAAACAAGCTCGTCGACAGAATGTCCTCTTGTGTTACATGTGTTTTAACTTTAACTGAGCCGCCCAGTAGTTGTTTATGAGCGTAAGACTTTTTGCCAAATTTTATGATAAAACTACTAGTGCGTTCAAATATTCTGCCTCTTTACGTAATCAAAGCCTTTATCAAAATCTACGAAATCTACTGTGTACAATATATTCAAGTATTATATTTACATAAATCATGAAAGTTAAGTTAACAAAACCATCATTGTAAACAATGTCTTTAAGTTTAGTTCAAACTTTGCTCACGAAGGTGCGCTGTAACATAACCTCAATGAACTTAACTTTATTGTGTAAAGGTGATGGGGGAGGGATATCGTGTTATCATGTGTAGTGTAATTATAGTACACTAATAGTACGAACCACTTGTATACTTTCACCAGTACCTCTGGCAATTTATGTGTTATTGTGGCGGTATGTAGTAATTTTATCTTTTAATCAAAATCGTTGAAGAATATTTCTAAGTAAATTATCCATACCGGTGTAAATCCTCATCCTCTATAATTGGTATAGGGACAAATTTTGTGTTAGGATATTTAAGCTCACAATTCAATACTTGATTTTCCGTTACGTGATACATTAACTTGATTTCATTTAATATTATCACTTGATGGAGATGTCGTTTAAAACAATTAAAGGAATGAAAACACATCAAACGTCTGAAAATACAACATTGGTGTTAAATTAAAAAAAAATTATATAGTCATTTATAATTAATTGTAAAAACGTTTTGCTGTAATAATTATGCATCTGCAAAAAATAACATATCTTTTGGCACAATCATTAATGACTAATCTACATCATTTAATTACTTTTCAACATTTGTATATTTAATATTCTGTATTTAAAAAAAAATCATATCATTTGATACAATCATTAATGTCGAATCTATATCATAAAATTACATTTCAAAATTTGTATATTAAATATTCTGTATTATAAAAAAATTACACATCATTTGGAAAAAACATTAATGTCTAATCAACAATAAAATACTTTTTAAACTTTAATACTCCCCACCTACAAAAAATAACATTTCATTTTTGACAATCATTAATGTCTATTCGCTATTATAAAATTACATTTTAAACTTGTAATTTTAATATTCTTCATTATAAAAAAATAAAATAAAAATTTCAATCGACATCAAAAAATTACTCTTAAAAATTTTGTATATTCAATATTGTGCATCTACAAAAAACCATTTGTCACAATCAATAATGTCTAGTCAATATTATAAATTACTTTTAAAAATTTTAATTTGTATATCCAATATTCTGCATCTACAAAAATAACATATCATTTGGCACACTCATTAATGACTAATCAACATCATAAAATTACTTTTTAAAATTTGTATATCCAATATTCTGCATTTACAAAAATAACATATCATTTGGCACACTCATTAATGACTAATCAACATCATAAAATTACTTTTTAAAATTTGTATATTCAATATTCTGCATTTACAAAAATAACATATCATTTGGCACACTCATTAATGACTAATCAACATCATAAAATTACTTTTTAAAATTTGTATATTCAATATTCTGCATTTACAAAAATAACATATCATTTGGCACACTCATTAATGACTAATCAACATCATAAAATTACTTTTTAAAATTTGTATATTCAATATTCTGCATTTACAAAAATAACATATCATTTGGCACACTCATTAATGACTAATCAACATCATAAAATTACTTTTTAAAATTTGTAAATTCAGTATTCTGCATTTACAAAAATAACATATCATTTGGCACACTCATTAATGACTAATCAACATCTAAAATTACTTTTAACAATTTGTATAAGAAACTCTATACTCTTGTTTAGACTAGACGGCGCCACTTTGCAATTAACATACACCTCACTGGTTGCCTATTTGTAGGGGCAACATTTCATTTATTTTTCTTAATGAACGTATTAAATAATTATAATAAACCTAGCTTACCTCTCTTATATGAACTAAGTAATATATTAAATATTCTTTGTTGCTTCAAAGTGAAATACCTCACCGCTTTTCAAAAATGAAGAAAAGAAGATAAAATCCTTAGCCCTGGAATTTCTAATTGTGTCCGGGTCGGAAGAAAACATGAGTTGGTCAAGACCAATTATATGAAATAGAGATCAAACCCAAGACTACATGCAAAAAATGTGTAGACCCAGTTAGGTTCCCTGGAGATTACCACTCCCGATCCCACTCTAGAGAATTCCTTAGGGAAATCTTACATTATTAACTATTTTATAAACATTAAGTAATGCTGTTATAAATTTCACTTGTTTGCCATAAGTAGATTTCAAACATCATTTACGTATAAACTATAGTTTAGTATAAAATATTTGATCAGACCCTGAGCGATCTAAGTGTTTACCACGAACGAGCTAAGTTTCATCCTTGGTACTCTCCTGGGGAGGTTGCATAATAACAGCCGATGTTTCCCCCCCCCCCAGCTTTGAAACATGTGATGATAGTGAAAAAAGTATATTTCCTCTCAGCCATCGTTTTAACACAATTTGTATTTTTTATCGATTCTCAAATAAATAAATATTCAATTACCATCAGATTGGGTTCTTTTCCAGGTATATTTCTCCCAGTTCGGGATTAATTTGTTAGTTGCAACAGAACGATTCTAAATTATATTTGGATTTTTCAATAAAAGTATTTGATTTTATAATTAAAAAAGTCAATTAAAATTTTCGACTATTTTTAAAGGAATTATAAAAACATAAATTTGTTTACATACAATTTTGTAACAATAACTAACAAAATTTACGACATTTATACCGAGTTGTCTCACTTCCGGTCTGGGTTGCATGACAGGAAGTGTATCACAATGAAATTGCTTTCCACACCCCATTAATTGTACGTACAGATATTGTGGAAATTTAGGACAGACGCCCTTAGTTATTTATAATCTTACTGCCAAATATTATACAGTTGTTCTCTGTGACCCTAATAGTAAAGGCGGACCACAGTGATGTTTTATATGTATTTAGAGTATAGAAATTTCATTAGCTACATGAACCTCACAACTGGGACCATGAAATGTGCATACATCCACTATACATTTTGTTAAGGAGGTGAAAATCTTCAAAGACACCATTTCAAGGAATGGTTGTGTGGAATTTTTACCCACTAAAAACATCTTCAGTTATCATAACCAGTCCACAGGACCGACAAACGATTTTCTTTTGTTATAAGTTCGCGGTTGAGAATTTTAAAAAAAAAACTCTTAGCTTGGTTAAGTCATCAGATCATGTGGTTTCTTTCTGCTAAGGCGACGGATATCACTGCCTACATCCAGTACACTTTGGATCTCAGGATGTGCATGGTTCTGTAATTGCTTAACTTGTCCGGATTCAAACCTCATCATCTCCTCCGTTACCAGACCATTTCGCCTCGCTGTTTTCCAGAGCGAGTAGTTTGATTTTTCATCAGCGATCAGATTACTTAGGAATTATCCAATAGACTCATTTTTGATTTTCTTTATTGCAGTTTTCAGTTGATTGTTAACATTGTTAGCGTTGATTCTATCACCGGGAAATCTTGATCGTTGTCACTTTATTCGAGTTCTCCTTTTCTCATGATCATATCTTTGATATTGGCAGGATAGGTTGTTACAACTTGATGGATTTTTTTCCAGTTTGTGAACTATTCGCTTTTTGAACGTCGGCAACAAATTATTCAATTTGTTGACCTATTTGACTCACGGAGCGCACTGGTAGCTCAATATTAATAATTTTTAATTGTTCCAGTTTTTAATTGTTTGTGAGTCTGGGATGGTGTTTTTTAAGAACAAATTCTCTGACTGACAAGATCACAGGAGTATTATCTGATGAGGTCTCATCATTATCTTCAGCATGCATATAATTTCTTGATAGTCTTTTAGTGACAAAGTTACGAGCCCCGTTGTGTGTGCTTGGCGTTGAAGTTCCCTCCAATGTTGAAGTAGTTTCCCAATGTTATAAAAAAGGTCGAAATAGTTATCTCTCTTAGGTTAGAGGTGACATGCAGGGCAATAAATGGCAGCAACCTTGAAGTCCCTGTTCTTCATTTGAATATTAATAGTAGTCAGTTGTAATTTTTATTTTTTTTTGATCATTATGATGAATGTTGTTTTTCATAAATACTGCCGTACACCTTCGTGCTGTATTGTCCGGATGTGGAGTGGTATTTTGACATAAGAATGGTGAGACGATTTTCTGAAATCAGATATATGTCAATTTTCCCATTTCTAAGAAATATTTCCAACTCTGTTTGATGTTGGAGTAATCCATTCGCAGTCCATGTGGCTTTTTTAAGCCAGCAAATAAATTTTGGTTCTTGCTCTTAATCTCGTCCCTATTTTTTCCCTCGCATAGGATACTAACTACCTTTTATTGATCGATGAGTCTTTGCAAAATCTGAATCACAATTCTCTCATCGTGGTTTCTTTCTCTCTCAACATTTTTCATAATATTAGCGTAAGATTTCAGCTTTGCGTCCTGTTTCTTGGATATCTATAATAATAAAAGCCAAAACCCACTCACTGACTGACTGACTGACTGACTGACTGACTCACTGATCACGAAATCTCAGGAACCACTGAACGGATTACAATGAAACTTGGTACACAGCTTCCTCATAGGTCCTAGACGCGCACTAAGAACCGGTTTTGAAAAATTCAATGTATAACCGCGGAAATCGCGAAAAAACCGCGAAAAGTAAAATACATTGTTTTTTGTAAACTATGAAGCGTACAAACGTGAAATTCGGCAAACATGTTCATCCTGGTGTCTAGGTGCTCGCTAAGAAACGTTTTTAAAAAAAAATCCATGTCTAACCGCGTAAATCGCGAAAAACCGCGAAAAGTAAAATACATAATTTGTTGTAAACCATGAAGCGTACAAACGTGAAATTAGGCAAACATGTTCCTCCTGGCGTCTAGGTCCTCGCTAAGAAACGTTTTTAAAAAAAATCCAGGTCTAACCGCGTCTAACCGCGTAAATCGCGAAAAACCGCGAAAAGTAAAATACATAATTTGTTGTAAACCATGAAGCGTACAAACGTGAAATTAGGCAAACATGTTCCTCCTGGCGTCTAGGTCCTCGCTAAGAAACGTTTTTAAAAAAAATCCAGGTCTAACCGCGGAAATCGCAAAAAAACCGCGAAAAGTAAAATACATTATTTTTTGTAAACTATGAAGCGTACAAACGTGAAATTCGGCAAACATGTATTATTCTCACTGTATTTAAACACGAAACCTAGAGTTCTGAAATTCGGTACATGGTTTCGGGTAAGTTCTTAGAGGCGTATTAAGAAAGGGTTTGAAAACCTTTTACTCGAAGGGTAGCTAACACCCCTATTACAATATTTTCAGTCAAACGCATATATTTGTTATTAATACATTTTTTCGGTGGTTGTTATTTAGATGAACAACTACAGCGGTTTTTGATCATTGTGAACACTCATGACAAGGCCTAGGACTGCACGCCACAGTTTGCAAGTGGCCTTATCAGTAGGCTGCAGGTATCAGCTGATAAGGGGTCTACATTGCCCCCTACCAGTCAGTCTAGCTACAGACTTTGCTACTTGCTTTGTTTTTTCCTGAACCTCTACACACTTCTGTTCACTTCAGTTCTGTTCTATACGTCAATATATTTTGATCATTTTAGGCAAGACTGATTCCGTTTTCCCTTTTACTTGATACATATAATATTTATATTTCTCTCTATTGTCTTTCTATTTATATATCTCTACTTTCTCACTATGGAAGTCATCAACGTGGATGGGGTGCCTACTCCCCACCATGTATTGCCTATCAATCCTGATGGTCAGTGCTTATTCTCATCTTTGGCTTACTTCGTATACGGCACTGATTCACAAGGTTTCCAAGTTCGGACCAGTGTTGTACAGCACGTTACTAACAATTGGTGCCGATTTAAACCATTCACCTTAAATCGGACGGGGGGCATTTACAGAACAAAGGCAGAATATATGGCTGATATGAGCAAACCGGGAACTTTTGGGACAACATGTGAAATAAAAGCAGCCTCTGAAATATTCCCCTATGAGCTGCAGGTTTACACAGACCAAACTCTGTTAACCAGTTTCGGGCAGCCGGTTGAGGGAATAAAAAGACTAAGGTTTACTGGGCCACTGACAGCAGGCCACTTTGACGTCCTTATTCCCTTAGATCCTGATTCCTCTCTGACGTCTGACAATGTGAATGTGGAGGCTAATCTTGGGGAAATCCAGGACCCTGCCAACCTCTCACCCACTGATCTCCCACACTCCTCATCCCCGTCTCCAGTAAATTCCCTTACTATATATAATACTACTGTCTCAGATCACCCCTCCGTAAATTGTTCTAAAACAAACAAGAGACGGGGGAAGAAAAGGCGTAAGCGATTTTCCAATATTAATCGTACAAAACGTCACAGGCAAGCAGTAAATAAATATAGTGAGAACAATCCTGAAGTCAATCGCGCATCCGAAAAAAATACAGTGAGAAAAATCCTGCAATACATCAGGCGGCTGTAAAAAAATACAGTGAGAAAAATCCTACAATACATCAGGCGGCTGTAAAAAAATACAGTGAGAAAAATCCTACAATACATCAGGCGGCTGTAAAAAAATACAGTGAGAAAAATCCTACAATACATCAGGCGGCTGTAAAAAAATACAGTGAGAAAAATCCTACAATACATCAGGCGGCTGTAAAAAAATACAGTGAGAAAAATCCTACAATACATCAGGCGGCTGTAAAAAAATACAATGAGAAAAATCCTACAATAAATCAGGCGGCTGTAAAAAGATATAGTGAGAAAAATCCCGAGGTAAACATAAGTGCGGTAAAAAAATACAGTGTCAAGAGAAGTGAAATAAATTTGTTGCCATGGTCTGTTAAATCAATGTCGGGATTCAAATATAATAGCGATACTGATTACAACAAAGATAAGACTGTTGCCTTAGGTTGCATGACAACATGTAAGTGGTGTAAAGCTAGAAAATGGAAAGATGAAAGTCCTGGTCTGTGCTGTGCTAACGGAAAAGTCCATCTGCCCTCTCCTCAGCCAATGCCAGAGCTCCTACAAGCTCTTCTGACAAACAATCACCCTCTTTCTGAACACTTTCTCTCAAACAGCAGGCAGTACAATAACTGCTTTCAAATGACTTCCTTTGGAGGAAAAGAGATTAAAGAAGGCAACTTTATGCCAACCTTTAAAGTTCAGGGGCAGGTGTATCATCTAATCGGGAGTCTTTTACCTTCTTCAGAGCGGGAGCCAGCATTTTTACAAATATACTTTGTTGGTGATGAGGATAAAGAGTGTCAGCTACGGTGCAATAATGCACCTTCTGTAAAACCGTCGTTAGTGATCGAACTCCAGAAAATATTACATGAGACAAATCCATACATTAGGGACTTTAAAATGGCGATAGAGATTGCACCAAAAAACGAAGGGTTTCAGGTGGTAATAACAGCTGACAGAAAACCCGCAGGTGCACATAGAGGTCGGTACAACAAACCCGCAACAAAAGAAGTGGCTTTGGTGATCGTAGGTCAAATGTTTGAAAAGCGAGACATCATACTCCACAGCCGAGATACACGACTGGTGCGCATAAGTGAGACTCACCGTGCTTACGATGCGTTACAGTATCCACTCATATTCTGCCGTGGGGAAGATGGTTACTCCGTTAACATACCTCAGCTTGATCCGACCACCAAAGTTGCTTTGAAGAAAACTGTATCGGCTTCCACTTTCTATGCATTTATACTTATGGAAAGAGAAGATAAAGAAAACCTAATTTTACGTTATCGCAGTCTCTTAAATCAGTTTTTAACTGATATGTTTGCTAAAATTGAAACTGAACGATTGAACTTCTTGAGACATAACCAGAGTAAATTACGAGTTGAGGAGTATGTGCATCTGCGAGATGCAGTCGATAAACGTGATGGGCAAGTGTCAGAGCTAGGGAAATTAGTGGTCTTACCTTCCAGTTTTACCGGGGGGCCTCGCTACATGCACGAGAGGACACAAGACGCTATGACTTACGTGCGCCATTACGGAAGACCTGATTTATTTATCACCTTTACATGTAACCCTAAGTGGTCTGAAATACAGGAACAGTTACACGTTGGACAGGCTCCTCATTCTAGGCACGACGTAATAGCGCGAGTGTTTCATATAAAAGTAAAAAAAATTGTCCAGTTACTTCGAAAAGGCTGTATTTTCGGGCCAACTAGGTGTTACATGTATACAGTAGAATGGCAGAAGCGTGGGCTGCCTCACGTTCACATCCTACTGTGGCTTACCAATAACATTACACCCAGCCAAATTGATAATGTCATTAGCGCTGAAATACCGGACCCTACTCTAGATCCCACACTGCATGAAATAGTGAAGTCAGCCATGGTACATGGCCCCTGTGGAAACCTCAACAGAAATTCTCCGTGTATGGTGAACGGCTCTTGCAGCAAGCGATACCCTCGCCCTCTCACCAAGGAAACGCGGACTGCTGAAGACGGTTACCCACTGTATCGCAGGCGCTCTCCCACTGACGGGGGATTTACAGTGAAGGTGAAAGACGTTGACTTGGATAACAGGTGGGTAGTGCCGTACAACCCTGTTCTGTCACGCACCTTTGAGGCTCACATCAACGTTGAAATATGTAACTCCATAAAATCTATAAAATATATATGTAAGTACGTAAACAAGGGCAGTGATCAGGCAGCGTTTGGTCTACAGAACGAGTTTGATGAGGTTACACGGTACGAGTCGGGTCGCTACATCAGTAGTTCAGAGGCTGTTTGGCGGATATTCTGCTTCCCGATCCATGAAAGGTATCCACCCGTCATGCATCTTTCAGTCCACCTAGAAAACGGCCAAAGAGTGTACTTTAGCCCCGACAACATTGGAGATAAGGCCAAAAATCCACCTAAGACAACTTTATTGGCATTTTTTAATCTCTGTAAATTAGACTCTTTTGCTCGGACACTATTGTACAGTGAAGTTCCAGCCTTCTATGTATGGAAGAATAACAAGTTTTCCAGAAGAAAGCAGGGTAAGAGCGTTCCCAGACACTCTGGAGTAAAACAGGACGATGTTTTAGGTAGGGTTTACACTGTGCACCCTTTGAATGGAGAGTGCTACTATCTCCGTATTTTACTCCATGAGGTTCGAGGACCCACATGCTTCAGTGATCTGAAAATGGTTGATGGAGTAGTTCACCCCTCTTTTAAATCAGCCTGCAGAGCACTGGGATTACTGGAGGATGACAATCACTGGCATCACACTCTCGAAGAAGCCGCCATCTCCAACTTTCCACACAAGATTCGAGAATTGTTTTCAGTGATGTTAGTGTTCTGTCAAGTTGCTGATGCCCTCAAACTTTGGGAAAACTACAAAGAAAGCATGTCGGAGGATGTAGCCATGAACCTTCAGAAGGAGCTTCAAGAGGGAGTGCTGCCTGATGTGGCTGTGGTGTATAACAAAACCTTGGTTCTATTGGAGGATATGGTTTTTGCTATATCTGGCCACCACCTACTCCAGTATGGCCTGCCTACTCCTTCTCGCAACGAAACTGTTGACTCAGTCAACCGTGAGTTACTGAGGGAGGTTTCCCATGATATAGCTGAATTATCAGAGTTGGTCCAAAAAAACGAGCCTAAACTTAATAGTGAAGAAAAGAATGTATATGATACATTGATAACCAGTATTCACTGTGAGACTGGACAACTATTTTTCTTGGACGCTCCGGGAGGCACTGGGAAGACCTTCCTCATTAACTTATTGTTGGCTAGAATAAGAAAAGACAGAAATGTTGCAATAGCTGTCGCTTCTTCTGGAATTGCCGCTACCTTACTTGCTGGGGGGAAAACAGCGCACTCCACTTTCAAGTTACCTCTGGACCTCAACCGCCATGAAACTCCAACCTGCAATATTTCTAAACAGAGTGACATGGCCCATGTTTTGAGGCTTTGTAAGTTGATTGTGTGGGATGAGATTACCATGGCACACAAGGGAGGGTTGGAGGCACTTCATAGAACCTTACAGGACTTAAGAAATAACAACAACTTGATGGGTGGAGTGACTGTACTTTTAGCAGGAGACTTTAGACAGACCTTCTGTTCCAAGAGGAACTCGCGCCGATGAGGTGAAGGCATGTCTTAAGTCATCGTACTTATGGCCAAGAGTAAAAACTCTATATTTGAATGTTAATATGAGGGTACAGTTGATGGGTCATTCAGAGATTGAACAATTTTCAAATCTTCTTCTACAAATAGGAAATGGTCAATTAAAGGAAAACCATGGTAAAGTCAAACTTCCACACAATCTCTGCACTATTGATAGCCAAATAGAATCCTTCACTGAGCACATTTATCCTAATTTGAAAAGTATGAGCATCATTGATCCATCTTGGTTAAAACAAAGGGCAATACTTACACCAACAAATGAGTCAGCAACAAATATTAACAACTTTCTCTTAGAGCTGCTACCATTAGAGGAGATGAAGTATGAATCAGTTGATTGTGTTGTTGAGTTAGAGGAAACAGTCAACTACCCTGTAGAGTTCCTCCACACACTAAACCCACCAGGGATTCCTCCTCACAGCCTCCGCCTCAAGGTGGGAGTACCTATCATGCTGATTCGAAACATCAATCCTCCAAAACTGTGCAATGGCACCAGACTCCAAGTTAAGACTCTCCATAAGCATGTGATCGAAGCCACAATCATCACTGGTGTAGGCCAGGGGGAAACTGTCTTCATTCCGCGAATCCCTTTGATTCCATCGGATTACCACTTTGAATTCAAACGTCTACAATTTCCTGTCAAAGTATGTTTTGCTATGACAATCAGTAAATCCCAAGGTCAGACTTTGAAGATAGCTGGTGTTGATTTGCGGAATGATTGTTTCTCCCACGGCCAATTGTATGTCGCCTGCTCCAGAGTCAGCTCACATGAAAATTTATTTATTTTGCAACCGGAAGGTGAAACTTCCAATGTAGTTTACCGTGAAGTGCTGCAGTGAATAGGCCAGTTATCAAATTCAGGATGAGATCATAATGTTTACCATTTCCATCTGACGGCAGTAGGCACGGGGACCTGCCTAATAACTAAAACTCCCCAACTTTACGTTGACGGCAGTAGGCACGGGGACCTGCCTAACAATTAAAACTCTCCAACTTGATGTCGACAGCAGTAGGCTAGGGGACCTGCCTAATAATTCAAACTCCCCAACTTTACGTTGATGGCAGTAGGCACGGGGACCTGCCTAATAATTAAAACCTCCCAACTTGATGTTGACGGCAGTAGGCACGGGGACCTGCCTAATAATTAAAACTCCCCAACTTGGTGTTGACGGCAGTAGGCAAGGGGACCTGTCTAATAATTAAAACTCCCCAACTTGATGTTGAAGGCAGTAGGCAAGGGGGCCTGCCTAATAATTAAAACTCCCAACTTAATGTTTACGGCAGTAGGCTAGGGGATCTGCCTAATATTGAAAACTCCCTGACCCGGACTTGACATGAGAAACGACGTATGGTCACCTCCCTGTGGTGTTTCTCGGGTAACGCTAAGAGCCATACACTTTAAAGATTAAAAAAAGTAAACATACAAAAGGTATTGTATTAAGATTTTAATTGAATTAAATAGATAATGTAGTATTCCGTAGCGAAGCACGGGTATGTCAGCTAGTATCAGATAAAAAATAACATTTTCTCGTTATTTTTAATCAAGTTTGATTGATTTGTTCCATTTTGAAATAATTTGGACAATAATTTAGATAAAACCGACAACATTGTGGGGACAGCATCAAAGTTGGAGTAGTATTTTCCGTAGCTTTTTAAAAATTCAATTAACAATAAACTTACAATGTACTAAACAAAATGACAATATAGTTCAGCGGAATTATCTGTACGATTAGAAGACAGGAATGTACGAGGATTTAAAAAATCTGAATTTTCCGAAAATATCACACAAACTAAATTGATTCTTTCTTCTTGAATTTAGTTCCAGTAATTACGGTTTGAAAGTTATCTGATCATGATGGGGTGTTTGTATTTTTAATTGATATAATCTGTTATTTTACACAATATATTCCTTTTTATAATCTAGGTTTATTACTTAATAAGTGTTGTTGATTTACACTTTCATAATGTTGTGTATTAAATGTTTATATACAAAAAAGATGGCAAATGTCCAATTAAAACCATAATAATATTTACAATATTTCACAGGTTTGGAGATATGTTAACGTATAACTGTAAGGTTAGGTTAGGTTAGGTTAGGTTAGGTTAAGACGACTCAACTGCAAGTAGTTTAAATTAGGTTTTAATGGAAGCTATTTCAACTTTCCAATATGACTACATTTCTTCCAAAATTGTTGATAAGTTATCACTTTCAATTGTAAATAAAATATAAAATATAAAGATCAAATTGGAGATGGTGAAAAAATAATTAAATTTTTTTCACTACGTCAGCAATTCGACTTAATGTTTTATTGCGGTTTACCCTCTAGATTACCCTCTCACGGTTCACTTGGCAAATCGGAAGAGCTCTAGCTGAATCTAAACCTTTTTTCATTTAGTCTTAAGTTATATTCCTCTTTTTAATTTTTCCTATGAAGTCTCTCTTGGCCAACTGTTCTTTTCTACCAAACTTGACGCTAATAGAGTATTTGAGAGTTGGGGGTCTTTTTAAAGTTACTTTCTTCTTTTTATTTTTATAAATCAATGATCACCAAAAGCTTTTTTAGTTTTTAAACAATTAGGAAAAAAGAGTGGATTACTTGAAAATTGTAAAATTTGTATTGAATACAAATTTTATGTAAGCCCAAAAAATCCAGGTTATAATAACGTTGTTTATTAATATTTTCCAAAAAATAAGATAATGCATTAAATCGTCAAATATAGTAACAAAAAAAGATATTAAAAAATGTCGACTTCCTGTCTTTCTTACTTCTGTTTTAAAGAACGAGATAATGAAACACATCTGTAAAACATAATTCGTGATTTAATATAAGTTCATGAGAACTGTCTTACAGTGTACCTACATTGGAGAGTTGATGGGTGACGCTTTGACACATTATCTACAGAATATAATGCTTCATCTCGGAACTATAGTGTAATATATAATCCGCCTTTGATTAGACAATAGCATCAAAGTACAAGGTTTAATGACATAATCAATTTAAACTGTGTGAACGTAATAGTGTTGGCAGTGAAATGCTATAATACATTATATGGATACAGATAACTGAAAATATTAAAATGTTAATTTATACAGACGGTGTAATGATTTTGGCAAACAATACAACACCAAAGAAAAAAATAAGTGGAGTAAAGACAATTTGAATGTTAAAATAAGCTAAAGAAGATCCCAAGTACAGTAGGGGTTCAAGGTCAAATTTGTGTTAGCATAAATTCCAATATTTTTTGTTCAGTATGTTTTTACTGTGACATTAAAAAAAAACACAAACTTATATTTTTAACGTTGATATTGTATTTCTATTACCATCGTAAAAAACATGAAGTTCTTTAATTTAAAACCCCAAACGTAACAAATAATTCCCCAAAGTTATGAACCTTTTTTTCTATGCGCTTTCTAGTTCTAAAAATAGTTTTTTTTTTAAAATAAAATTTGGTACATTTGTTAATCATTATCACTTTTTTTAAATTTTCAATCATACATTATTTCTTAAAATATTATTAAAAGCGGAAAATCGCAATAATGTTATATAACACACTAATATGGGTTCTACAATATCGAGTTTTATAATGGAAATATCACAAGAACCGGAGATATTTAAAAAGCTGTCAAATAAAGACTTCAATTTTAAATAAAAGAGTCTAATGGTTTCCGTTTCTTGGATCATGGTAAATAATATTGTGTTATTGTTTTCTGTTATCTGTGGAATAAGTTAAAATAATATTGCCGCTTCCAGTTACATCCTTATTACTTATATTCCTCCTGTATAAAACACTTTAGGTAAACATCCCAGAGCTGCAGCCCCTTGTTTCTCTATATGTTTACCAGTGCCACAAACTGTAATGGACAAATCCAAAATTCAGAAAGCATGAAATTTATATTACCTAATTTAAGAGCTTATTAAGAAACGTGAAGATTGACGATAGTGGAAAATTGATAACCTGGTATACAAAATTTATTTTAACTAACATGTTATGACTGAAGCTAAAACCTGAAAACTTAGACCAAGGAAATTTCATTTTTTAGTAGAATTCTAGGAAAAACAAGAAATAATGTAATCAGAAAATATTGCATTGGAATTAAGACTAAAGTAAATTAAAAATTAATAAAAGAATTGTTCATTTAAATGGTATGATCATGTTATACGCATTACAGAAGATACAAAGGATGAGCACAAGAGAAATTACTAAGAGGAATACTTAGAAGCAATATGGACAGTCTAAGGCTAAAGAAGATACCAAAAGAAGAGGAGAGAAAGATAGAACTAGTTAGAGAAGTCACCCCAAGATAGTAGAGAAGGAAAGAATGAGAGATAGATAATTTTATAATAATCGACATCTTCCATCTTTGTTATTCTGGAGTTTAGAAACAACTTTTCAATAAAACACTACAATGAAATTTGTAGAAAATCCATTTTTATATTTCGTTCAAGTGGTGAATACCCTTAAATTCAAGCGCTAAGAATATTATAATAATATAAACAAAATTTAAAATATAATGAACTACATTTATGTGCAATATAAAATAAGACTGTCAGCCATCTTGAAACTGAAGATTTGAATAAATATACTATAATCACCTAGATGAATGTATTTATCAAGGGTATTTGAGTGTGTTTCACAAGGAAAGAAAACTGAAAATTTCGCGTTATTGTT
The DNA here is from genome assembly GCA_963513935.1 of Aphrophora alni. Taxonomy (NCBI): domain Eukaryota; kingdom Metazoa; phylum Arthropoda; class Insecta; order Hemiptera; family Aphrophoridae; genus Aphrophora; species Aphrophora alni. Next base: position 14,900,551 of record OY740768.1, on the reverse strand, counting down.
TTTGTATTCCGGCCTTTTTGAAGTAACATGAAAACAATTCGTAATATATTTGTATATTAAGTGATAATTATGAAAATTCGATCTGTATCGAGTATTTTACAGATCAAATAGTTGAAACTAAATTTGATCACCGGACGCCAAAATCTTAACAAAGTCTAGTTGAAATTACAAACAATCGAAAGTAAATCACAACGTTTCATAACAAACATCGTGTGTTTTGTGTGCATACAATAACTGAAGATGTTGTACTTGGCCGTTGAAACGAGTTGTTGTAAGTTTGTTGAAGGTAGTGATTATATCAAACTATTTATGGGAAAATTTATGTATGCCGAGAAAATTAAGACACAAGTCTGGGATGAGTAAATTTATTTATTACAACAGTTCGCACTCACAAAATATAACAATTATGAGGTGAGAATAATTTGGAATGAACGTTTTAATATACAAAATTGTACATATTTTGATTTGAGAATAATTTGTAATTAACGATTTAATTTACAAAATTGCACCTATTTGAAGGTGAGAATAATTTGTAATTAACGATTTAATTTACAAAATTGCACCTATTTGAAGGTGAGAATAATTTCTAATTAACGATTAAATTTACAAAATTGTACCTATGTGGAGGTGACAATAATTAGTTTCTAAAAATTGGTTTATTTTTAAATTATCTAGAAATTTAGATGCTTTTAAAGTTGATCGGTATTTTAATGACTTCTTGCATAGCCACAAGTTTCAACAATTAGGTTTAAATATTAGTAAAAAGTATTAATGTATCAATGCAAAATTTAGGAAAGATACTTCTTATGAAGATAACAACCATTTTTATTTTCAAATCAAAATATTAAAAACAAAACAAAAATTGCATATTTACAAAATAACTTTTAAGCCTAAGAACTAGAACTCATAGGCTTAAATTTTATTTAAGTTGTGGTTTTTTTTGAAGTGCATAGCTATTTGAAAAGTTAGAACTTTTGTAAAATACATTTTAAATTAAAAGTTGTAAAAAAATCGATTATCTTAATTAGAAGTATAAATTTATTATTTTGTATTATGGGTTTTTAAACATTTATTTGAAAACTAATCGCTAGATAAAGAATTTGTTTTACTTAGCGATAAAAGAACATAATTATAAAAACTTTGTCTTTTTCCACTAAAAACCCAGAACACACGTTTTCGTCACACTAGTTTATGATCATAAGTTTTGTTCCACTCTGTATGAAATAAATGAAAAATAAAGAAAACATTAAAGATTGTTACGTAACAACGACTAATGTAAACTTTCCTATTTACTCAAATTTACATAAATTTCAAATAATATTGTACATTGTAGTTAGTTCATTTAATTTTCAATTACTTCCCTTGGTGTGCAATACAGCATTACATTGTGCAAAGCAATAAGCACTAATGTTAATACATCCTGTAATTATTCTAAACCATATTATTAGTCTGCTTTGAAATATTTTTCATTAAAATCATTAGTTACCTGTGAAAATTACTTTAGTGGTTTTTTTGTCTTCCTGTGTTTATTACTTTTTGTAATATTTTAAAGATAAACTTATAGTCCTATGTTTTATAGATATTTTAATATTTTCCACTATGATTTTCCAAGAGATGAGTGTGGATGAAATGGAGCAATGGCTTGTCATGAAGTGGAGTAACTTTATTAGTTCATAGATTATTGGTTAAGCGCTTTTTTAAAACTTGGTATAAAATTTTAATCAAATATTTTTTTTTTAGAAAAGCGTTACAGTACTTTTAGAATGCCATTACTAATCACCTATTATTTTATTTTTATTTTTTGTAAACCATAATTAGCGGCCCTTGTTCTACAGATAATCCTTGTCTTTTAATGTAAAATTATTAAATATAACGCAACAGAATCACTGTCTTAAGCCCAAAACAAAAATTAACCACAATGAAAATAGCGAAAAACCTATTTTTGGCTGTAATTCCGTAACAAACAGTTTCCGGACCTATGTTTGATAACATATTTTTTCTTTTCCTGACCTAAGAAACCCTCTGGTAAAATTTGTTACACTTATCCCGAAACACCCTGTAATACACACATGGTTACAAATATCTAAGTAAACTGCATACATAATAATTATCCTCTAGTTTACTTTTTAACATATATTTGCATTGTCGTACAACGTTGAACTAGATTATTAAGAAAATTGATAAAAAATATGAAACTTAAGATAAAGCTCTTAAATATCTTAAATAAGTTTCACGAGATAGGATTGTTCAACTAAAGGTAACAAATAACATGGCTTTGGGTTTTAAAAAAACGCTCCTTTTCAGTTTAATCTTTAAATCTCATCTCATTTACTGAAATTTTTGATTCCTTTTATTTGCAATATCACTGGTTATTTTTCTAAGCTGCTGTGTACATACGATGAGATAGGTAAGCCAGGTACACCTTAGGCTTCATGAAACCAATGTGCGGTATGACTTCTTCTTCAAGATTACTCTAGACCTTGTATAAACATACTTTAACAAAGAAATATTGTATCAATACCATGTTACAGACAACTTCATATATTGGGATGTCTTAATAGCTAAGCGTTGCATTGATTGCATTATTGTCACGAGGGGAAATCCAATTTGAGTTTAATGTGTCTGTGGACTATAGAGGGAATCAATTGTGGATATTGATGTTGTTGTTATCTACTGTACAATTTCTACAGTAAGTGGAAACTGTGTTGACAAGTCAATAACGTAGAACATAAGAGAAATGGTATCTATTAGCAGTCGTATTTTGTGCAACGTTGTCGTTGATTTATTTATAGACCAGTATTTTTAGATGATATTATTACCTAGACATGTACTAATGCGTCAAATTACACTAAATTACACATCTTGTGTTCTACAAAGATGTGATCTGTAAAATAGACAACAATTGTGGATCCAATAATCTTAAAAAGTTTGATTAAGTTATGGTGGAAAAGCAAGGAATTCCAAGAACAATGTATTCAAATTACTTAAGTAATTTGTAACATTTTATTTATTATACATGTACAATATTTTTTTATAAACGAATTGATGTAATAAAAGTAGACAAGGGACGTAGGTGAAAAAACACCTGCATAGGATTTAAATTACTCCTACAAACATTAAAGTTGTTGAATTTTTTTTTTTTTTTGAAATTTGCTCTTTTAAATATGAACAATGTATTTTACGTAACTTATCCCAATAATACGTTAAATAATAAACAATTTTATTCATTTTAGTTTTTTTAAATTTGTATTAGTTATGAAGTAGTGTACTTATTTGAAAATGAAAAAAGTAATAAGGAATAATTACTTAAATTTTCGTCCAGAGTGGAACAACAGTTTTTGTATTTAATACAAGGCAGCTGTTTTAGATATAAATTCTATCCTCAGGTGTATGTCAAGTTTTTTTTTTATCCAATGGGTCACGTCATTGGATCTTTCTTTGCTTCTCTATGAATGGTTCCAGTCATATAATTTTTCGCTAAGCAGTCGTGTCTATTTCATAGACGAAATGTTTCTCCGGAGATCCATGATTTCCTCTTACAGATATGACTTTTTTAATTATTCATATTGTTTGTTTTTAAGTTTTAATTTATTTTGGGAGTAAATTCCAGTTGGGAGAATTTTGTTTATTGTTTTAATTATGTGTTTTTGGTAATTTACACATGTAGTAACAACCCACAAAATACCTGACATATTTTGTAAAAATACTAATCGGTAAATCGGACCCTCACAGTTTTAGTGAATAAATATATAGGAAAATTGTAAAGGCCCTTAAGGAACATTATACGATCAGTGGACCGTAAGTGATCTAATATTCGTTATGATGAAACTAAGATAGTTCAAAGTTTAAAAATCCAAATTGAGTAGCCTAATTATAGCATTGAACAATTTAATTTGTAATTATTGACAGACCAAACAGTATAAAATAGATACTTTCGTAATAGACACACAAAAAGCAAACAATTTGCGAAAAGCTTCAATATATATGAGTTCTCTAAAAAATGAATATTTAAATTACCGATAATATTTTCCTTTTGTTTTTTAAAGGCGAAAAACGTCTTTATTAATATCACCTTAAATGAAGAAGAAAAGACTATAAAATAAGGACTCATTGACCTCGAATACTTTCTTAGCATCATGGTTGGAAGAGTTAAAGAGTTTGTGAAGAGAGAAAAGATGAATGAGAGGAATATAACTTGGAATACATTAAACTAGTGTCCCCTAGTTAGCAACACTATGGGTAACAGATAATAAATAATACATCACAAATATTTAAACACTTTATTTAATTTTAAAATTTTAAAAAAAATTGGAAATTTCAATCATCAAAATGTATTTTTCCTCAACCAACAGTCCAAGAAGAAGTTTCAGTGATTAAGTTATCATTCTCAGTTGTTAAAAACCTTCTTGGCACTGACTATGTTATATTTTATACTTTATACTAAACTAGTTCCATATTTGTACTCTTTCGTGTTGATAAAGATAACTAATTTATATATTTATCTCTTGACATAATCATACATGAAATCAATTTTTTCCATATTATTACAACATTATGTATTATTTTCAGTCATATAACTTTGAAACAATTTAAATTGTGTGAACTACTTTTAATACAATGTTATATATTAAAGCAAAATCCAAAAAGTAAAATTTAAAATGTTTCAAATTGACTGAGATGGCAGGCATAAACATATATACAAGTTTTTTTAATGTAATAGCAGATATTTCTTGTTGAAACTCCATATTCGAGGATAAATAAAGCAATAAAGCTTAAAGTTTCAAAAAAGTTTGAAACTTTAAGCTTTATTGCTTTATTTATCCTCATATATACAAGTATTTTATACCGGGTGTTTCAGACTACATGGACACTATCTGTAGCGCCTAAACGAAACCAGTTAAAAATTTCCTTCCAATTAGAACCCACCTTTTTCGACCCCAAAGAATTCAGGAAAATTATTTTCGACGCTCCTTAATGACCCAAAAGGGCACTTTTGGGGGGCAGGGTGGTGTTTTTGGAAAATTTTAAAATAAAAACATAGGTCGTGTGATACCTCATTTTAAAGGTCTCTCTTTTCTGAACATGTTGGAGCAAAAACATTTTTTTTATCAATTGTGGATATTGATGTTGTTGTTATCTACTGTACAGTTTCTACAGTGAGTGGAAACTGTGTTGACAGGTTAATAACGGAGAACGTAAGAGAAATGGTATTTATTAGCAGTCGTATTTTGTGCAACGTCGTCGTTGATTTATTTATAGACCAGTTTCTTTAGATGATATTATTACCTAGACATGTACTAATGCGTCAAATTACACTAAATTACACATCTTGTGTTCTACAAAGATGTGATCTGTAAAATAGACAACAATTGTGGATCCAATAATCTTAAAAAGTTTGATTAAGTTATGGTGGAAAAGCAAGGAATTCCAAGAACAATGTATTCAAATTACTTAAGTAATTTGTAACATTTTATTTATTATACATGTACAATATTTTTTTATAAACGAATTGATGTAATAAAAGTAGACAATTTTAAATAGTATTTTAAAAAGTAGACAAAAGTTAAAAATTTCCTTCCAATTAGAACCCACCTTTTTCGACCCCAAAGAATTCAGGACAATTATTTTCGACGCTCCTTAATGACCTAAAAGGGCACTTTTGGGGGGCAGGGTGGTGTTTTTGGAAAATTTTAAAATAAAAACATAGGTCGTGTGATACCTCATTTTAAAGGTCTCTCTTTTCTGAACATGTTGGAGCAAAAACATTTTTGTTATCTTTTCATTACTGTACAGTGTGTGACGAAATATATTATAATTGGAAGGAAATTTTTATCTGATTGCGTTTATTCGCTACAGATAGTGTCCATGTGGTCTGAAACACCCGGCATATAGCATGTAATGTATTTCAAATATCAATATACTAACACACACAAAATTAGCCTTGTAATGGTTTAATTGACTTGGAAACCACAAAAATTAAGATTAATTTGTCTTGTATCGGGTTAAAGGTCTGTAAAATATAATTAAAATAAAATAATTTAGATTCTAAAGCTTTTGTCTTTGTAAGTGTCAGGATCTTTATTCGTACAATATTACAGGAAAATTCATTACCGTATTGTTTAAAGTCACTCCACCGAGAATGCTGTAAACAAGGATTTCCACTTTGTTACTATATTATTAAACAATATCAGTAACAATTACTAACAATAAACATGTTTTTGTAAGCCATAACTGGATTTCAGTTTTCGTTCTGTTTTGTCAGCTGATAAAACAAAATGTAACTTTCACTTAGTTCTACGTTCACTGCAATTCTCACATATTAGTATTACTCAAACAAAATGGCCGGAGTGAATTGTGATGAATTCTTAGGAAAGAAAGAAGTTAATAAGTAAAATGGCTAGCTGATCTGCTTTGACGACCACTTCATTATACTCTAAGCGGATATATAACCCAATAAACTATTTTTGAATCCTTAGACACTAAATTTCATGAACATCGTTGGAATCGAAGTTGAGAATTTGAGTTTTGGTTTTATTGTAGCTAAACCCAAAATTTACATTACTACATACATCTATCTTCTAGAAACGATTTTATAATTAATTATGTATAAGTTGTATGTTGTAATATAACTGAATTGCAACAAAATATTTGTCTATTGAAGGTGGACAGACAGACATAATTCAACCATAACCTGAAAACTGATATTTCCACGATAAAAACAACATCGATTTTTGACACATCACAAGTAAAAGTTGAATTTTATCTGAGCTATTTAAAATTTAATTTATGAAATGAACGAAAAAATATTGTATACAAGAACACAAATTGTCACAATTAATTTGCACTTCCAGTGTTTAGTAAAAACCATTTGTTTACGATTATTTATGTTTAATATATTTTTTTAGACACGCCTTTAAAAGTTGTAATGGAAAAGAAGAAAATAATATTACACCTCCGTGTTTTGAACCAAGGCATCAAGTGAGAATGGATGTTATACTGATCGATTAATTTAGACGTAGCTGAAATCATCACCAAACCGAAGGCTGTAGCTATCATCAAACTGACAGCAAAGGCCGTGGCATGAATGAAGAAGAAGAAACGTCGGTCTGAAGATGTTAGAAGGCTTGTTGCTTGTTTTACAATATTTTAGTTTTATCTTTGTGTGGATTAATGTTGTATTTTGTTATTTTGATTCATGTTATAATTAATTGTAATATTTAATCCAACAAAAAACAAAGTTTATTTATTTTGTAAGTACCTTATTCCATATAAGAAATTAACTTATACGTTTTAGTTGATTAACTGTGGTAGTTAGTTATTTTAGGTTATTTTACAGTTATTCAACATACGTTTGGAGTTAAGTAGGCGATAATTAATGATATTTAGACTTAAGTTTGTTACAGATTATAAGTGAAATAATGATATTATTAATAAATATAAAGGCATGCCTATGTCAGTGTATAAGTAGGCCTAAAAGCGAATACTTTGCGTATTACAGATTGTACGGAATGTGGAATGGGACTAAATAATTTGACATAACCCTGTTCGTTACAATAACTTATGTGCTGACATTAATTAGTTAATGAGTAATAGTTGAACATCATTAAATTGGCCAAAATTTAATGACAAGCCTACAGGCTACATGCACCATTTATAAAATATATGTCATTGGCTTATAATAGTGTTAATATCCAAATAGATTTTTTTTTATACGAAATCAGAAAAGATTTAATTATTTCATAATGCTGTAAACTTGGTAATAGTTTACATTGGTGCTTATGTGAGCTTTTACATTTCATACTAACAGTACATATAATTTAGACTCATGTTTTTTTAAAGATTGTCAGAATATTATTAATAATGTTAATAAATAAGTGTAGGCCTAAATACGAATAATTTGTGTGCTACAGATTGTACGAAATGTAAATGATGCTATTTTGCCCGAATTTTCTTTTTTACAATAGTTCATAAGCGGTTGATGCATAATAGGACTTTAACATCAGTTTATAGCACAAATTATAATAATAGGTCTACAAGCTACATCTAGAATTTATAAAAATACATTTTCCCTTACTCATAGTTCATCCACAAATAAGGACATAGTTTCTGGAATACAAAATCAGATAATTGTATTTATACCTAGAATAATTATTGTATAAAAATGTTTATAACTAATAAATATTACCATAACTCTGTAATAGTCTAGATTAGAGGTTATGGGTCGTTCTACATATCATACCAACAGTGAATATTATTTAGACCTATGTTTGTTGCAGAATATTAAAGTATTATTACTATTGTTAATAAATAAGTGTGTAATATGTAGGCCTAAATAGGAATAGCTTGTGTGTTATGATAAATGAGGCTTATTGTTGGTTAATTAGACTAGTTGATGGACTAACATCAATTAGTTAATAGGTTTTGAATATTAGTTTGAAGAGCACATACTACATCATGTCAGATTTATAAGAATTATATGCATTATTCCATTTACCTGTGGTTTTTAATGTCAGCCACAATGAAGTAAAAATGGTTTTTCGAATACAAATTGTATTCAATCCTGCATAAAGTAATACTATTTTATAATTATTGAATAATGCTGTAAACTCATGTTTAAACACTTGACAACAAAGATCCTTGTCATTGTCGATTTAAAAAAAAAAACACATCAGAGATAAGTTGTTTCGTGCGCGTGGTTTTCGAGCAAACATTTTATCATTGGGAATCCTCCATAGAAAATCAGGACGATTCCATAAAAGTCAAATCAGTTGATCGTAGAAGTCAATCGATGGGACAACGATTACTGGAACAGAAGCAGGGGAGGGGGGGGGGGTCGAACAATAACATAATAATTGTCACACTGCTGTCTAATTTGAGGGATTGTGTTTTCGTTTAACACAATTTCACTTAATTGGAGATGCCGGTCAGGGTCATCCTTCATTAACGTAAAACTTGGGTGTTATAAAGTACAGGTAAAACTAAAACTTAATCAAAGCTCTTACTCGTGATTTGTTAGGAGTTTTCGTAAAAAATTGAGCGAGTTATCCCCAGTCATAACAGTAACTGGTCTACCATATTTCATTGTATTAAGAATCGACCCTGTGTGCAACTTGGGGGTTAAGGTCTAAATGATTCTTCCCAGGTAGTAAAAACAGTTTCAGGATTCTCACACTTGCAGTAGGTTATTCCTTCAGGATCCACTTTGGATTGAGTGATTGGATGGTTAATAGAATTACTGCAAGTTGGGTTAGAATTATGATCAATCATCAATAAATGATATTATATTTAATTGTTGCATGAACATATGATTTAATAAACTCTGATCAATGGACTTCTTACACTGATAACCAAAGTATGAGCACCACTGCATATTTGTTCTTTTTGTTTTGTAAATATTTAATGCTTTTGATTGTGTTTTTTAGTTTATTGTTAAAGTTTATCCATGCGTCTTGAACATGTTATCATTTTATAGAAAATTTATCCTGTAAATAGGTTAAAGTGTAGTAACGTCGTTATTTTTATTTTGATTCGAGTACGTTATTTGTCTTTTATATAATTAATCTGTTATTTCGGAGTTGTATAAATTGTTTAGCGTTATTATAATATGTTTTTTTAAGTTCAACATCGTAGTCTCGTTTTTAAATAAAGCAGTTTCTGTATATCATACTATTAAAAAGAGCTTCCCATGCTTAAGAAACAAACTTGCCACTGTGTCAGTTCAAGACAAAATAATCGGTTAAATTATCTGAAATAAAGTAAGAGTTATATTGCAAATACTTTGGATACGTATCTTCTCCAAACAGAAAATCTTAAGGGTGTTCCATGGGTAAACAAAACTCAAATAATCGAAAAGGAAGTCAAAGATTGCGTAGAATTAAAATAATAAATTTATAATAGAAAGACTGTTGTGAAAAATCTACAAATTAAACAAACAAATGAGAATAAACTTGCAATCCCCTTGTCGTAATGGTTTTGAGAAAACAAAGTTCACATACAATCTATCCAAATAAATATTTTTAAAGAAATATTGTGTCGTTTTATCAACTTACTGTATCCAGCTCTAATACAGAGTGAACAGTTGCAAGTACTTTCTACTTATAGGATTCGAATGAAATCTTACAATCCCTTTTGTATGATGTACAATGCGAGTACATACATAATGTAATGTAATGTAATACCATACAAGCAGCTTAGTTGTGTATATTACCATACGGATAATATGGTTTATTGTACTCTATTCACTCGTTGGTGAGGGGGGGGAGGGGGTAGTATGTCTCATGTATAACAGAATGCATTTCTTTGAAAACGAACTTTTTTTTACCCTAGAATTTTGATGTCAAGAATCTATAAAATTTTGAATAACTCAAAAATTACCGCTTTCAGATGTGACAAAAATAAGCCCCGGAGCATAAGTAATCAAATTCGATCCTACCGATCTTACTAATAGGCACTGGATGTTTGAGAGTGGTTCATAATGCTGAAAGAAGGACTTCAAAAACCTTATGTCTGACACTCAAGAAAACAAATATTAGTAAGAAAACTTAACATATTTATCTTATAGTACGTCCATGTGATAAAATAAAATCCCTATTACGATATTACTAATGGAAGTAATCCTTAATTTATGACAATTTTATTAAAATATATAAACTTGCTTTTCATAAAGATATTTTTTTTAGAGTTTCAGAAAATCTCAGCCTCATTCCAAGAATAATTTTCTAATGCTGTTTTAAATATTTTCCCTTGCACAGATGGTGCTTTAATAAAAACACATTACTAATTAATTTTTAATATTCTGATATTTTGATTTCATCTGCTGAATAATTATTTTTTATTTTTTTACAACTGACCGAGTTCTTTGTATGTATTATTCTCACATTAAAACTGTAATTATTATTTGCGCAACATCTTTCATTTAAAATCGATAACCACTCTAACATTTTAAACTAATTTTGGTGTCGAGTACTTTTACTTACCTAGTATACGGTGATCATAAACAATTCGAACTTTGTTTTGTTAATGATCTTCACATTTCAAGGCCAGGAAATTTAAAAAACGTAATTTTCGTCATTCTGTTTCAAAAACAGCTGTTTTCAACACATGCATTAAGATGCTAAAGTTGATCTTTTTAGTCATAGTTCCTAAACCATCAGCTGAGCTCGAGGTCATCAGCTGTTACTTCGTTTATACGAATTAATTAACGGTTGGAAAGCATCTATAAACACAACCGATACTCTCGATTGTAAATAACCGATAAAACAGCTGTTACCATTGTTATAGTTAGGGTACCACTAACACAAACTAAACAGCTGTAATAGCTGCAAACTTGTGTAACTTGTCCAAATTTTTGAAAGTAAATAGGTTGTAACATTTTAGTTTTTGTGAAATTGTTTTCATATATTGTTTGCCGTCTAACCTTCCGGGACATCTAACAATCGTGTCGACTCATGAGTGAGGTTTTAATTTAATTTAATAAATATTCGTTTTAAATCAGTGTTTGTGTTTTTGTTAATATGTAACTATGTTGTTTTTGAGTGTTCTATGACAACGGAGGATCTTCTCCAATAATAAACTTGATAATGGCTGAATAGCCGAAACGGCCGTCGTATAAAAAACGACCAAACAGAATATTGTGGACGGTGAGTCTTACATTTATTTATTATTTAATAATATATCAGTATTCGGAATGGCGAATAACAAATCTTATAATATACAATTTTACATTTCATTTCTGTATGTAACGGTACCAACTCGACTTTTCTACGATGACAAATAACGAAGATATATAAAAAATGTAATAATTTTGAATCCTGACTTCCTAAGGATGTGATATCCTTATGGTTACGAGATCTGGCAGAGTTTAGTTACCGATACAAACGTAACGAGTGGAAGCTCCTTCACATCTGTACAGCTTCGAGGCCCTCCAGGGCCGTGACACTGATAGGAACGAAGCAATTGGAGAAATTTTAATGTGTACACATCTAATAAGAGGCCCGTTAGGTAGTGTTATAAAAGTAGTGTTATGCATAACATAGAGGTTTACAATAACCTGTACAATAACAACAACCTTTGTAACAAACAAATCCCTCTAGATTTGATACACCTTGATCTACCAATACAATTTAACATTTCCTACAAGACCCAAGAAATAAAGTTTGGAACATTATGTTTAGATGATCTGCTTGTATTATAGGGCTACAAAGGTACTATGATAGCGCCCATCAACTTGATTATAAATTTCGTAGATCAAATATAATTTACGGCGGTTTTGAATAAATTCGCTCTAACGTAACTATTAAGAAATAATACGGGATTTTTTCTTACTAAAACTCTATTTGTTTTACACTCCTTACAGCTTGTATTTCAAGTTTAGTTCTAATTAAAGTAGGAATCTTTGTTTGTGAAATATAAGTAAAATTTTTACACATGATTTCCATCATTTTAAAATGAACAGACAAAAAAGTGATTGTAATTTGCAAAATGTATTCTCTTTGTAAAAATGTTAGACTTAGAACTTTGGCAACAATAAAAATGAACAGTAGCTTTGAACTTCGTTCTCATCCGCATACATTAGTTTAATATTTTACACAATATTTAGGAGTTGTTTGTGGTAAGTAAGTTTTATTGTAAATAATAGATTGAGGTACAAGTTACCGATATAAACTTAACCTCTTGTCGCTATTGTTTATCCAATGTCAGTGGAAACACTTATGTTGTTTATTTATTATTATTTTTCAATTACATAGCAGATAAAGAATTATTAAAACAGAAATGTTTCTCTCTCATTTTTCAAGTTTTTTGCCTTTTTTGGCAGACACAGATTATTTGTTTTCTCTCTTAGTCTCATCAGTACAAGTGTGGAAACCCCGAAGTAGCTTAGCTGGTTTTACACTTTTCTTCTTGTAATCATCGGTTAGAAAAGTGTAAAGAATTTTGGGTCTCTTTAATGTTTTACTAACAGGTCTCTCTTGAGCAAGTAGTTATTTCCCACCTCTGACGCTATTAGAATATTTGAGGGATGGGATTCTCTATTTTATGTCCATTTCTTCTTTTTATAAGCGATGATACTACGAGGTTTGACGCCTTAAAACAATAATAAGAGCTTCTCTTGTGACATCAAATGTGTATATTCTGAAACATATAAATTGGACCCGGTTAAAATAATTAGGATTATACTCTCCTCTCAATTGTGAAGCAAGAGCGCCAACTATTCTGGCTAATCGGATACGATATTCATGAACTATACTCAGAGTGTTATATTATGTTGAATTTTTGTCTCACACTATTTCAAGACAGAGTATTGGAGATTGACTCAATTTTTATGCGTAAGTGTTCAGAAGTCAGATTAGTTTTTATTTTAAATCCATAATGGTGTGAAATTAATTGTCAAACATTACGTCAGGAACTAGTAATATAATTAAAGGAACGAGTCCTTGTATAATTGTGAGAGGTATATAAGTGAAATATGGGAGGGGGAGGTTACATAAATAAATACAAACCTTAATGTTTCAAAAATGTGTGTAAAGTACCGTAATGTAATCAGTATATATGTGTCCCAAAAGTCCCACCCCCTTTTATTTTTTATTAATGGAAATAGACAGATTTGTTTTAGGGAAAGTTTAGATAACCAAAGGAGGAGTTTTTGAAGTATCCAAATTTTCAACCCTTACACCAAAATGGGGTAGTTTTGGGGAAAGTCAAGAATTTTAAATAGCAACCCCTATTGAGTGATACTTCATTTTAAAGGTCTTTTAAAAATAGGAATAATGGTGCAAATTAGAGGTCTCTAAGTCCATCCTACCCAACATAGCGAACAATCGAATTGTGAATATTAACCTACAAACTCCGGTTGTTTTTATTACATTACAAATTGCTCTATTTTGGTAAAATGATGGTAAGAGCCTTACCTTGTTTTTTTAGCTCAGATTAAGTTCTCAAAATGGCTACCATTTACTTCTTGGCAGAAATAGATTCTACTCAAAAGATTGTTGTACATTTCGTAACATTTCCGGTGTAATTATTAACGTAAAATTCACAGTTCGTTTGGTCGCTATGTTGGGTATGATAACCTTAGAGACCTCTAGTTTGCGCCATTATTTTTATTTTTAAAAGTCCTTTAAAATGAGGTATCACTCAATAGGTGTTGCTACTTAAAACTCTTGACTTACCCCCAAACTACCCCATTTTGGGGGTAATAGTTGAGAACTTGGATACTTCAAAAAACTCCTCCTTTGGTTATCTAAACTTTCCCCAAAGCAAATCGATCTATTTCTATTAATAAAAAAAAATAATAGGGGGGAATTTTGGGACACATGGTATATTACACTATATACTGTACATAAACTATTCTAACTCTCCTGCCCTTTGAATTCATGACAAATTAATCCTATTGAAGCTATTTTATTTTAAAGTTCCTTTCCAACATTCCATATTGCAAAGCGTGTAATGACTCCTCAGCGTGTATTCTCTATCAAAAGGTTCATCGTCAAGGACATTGTTTTTTCAATTCTCTAGGTCAACCCCTTCATCTATGTTACCATGATAGTATTTTTAGGTTATCTATATCCTCATTTTCATTCAAACGTACGCTTTGCAATTTTCTCGTTTGAACCTTCTTCGATATTTACCCGTTTTCATAATACATATTTCTCACATTATCTAGTTTGGATATTCCGAATGATGTTTTTAGACAATCCGTCTCAACCACTGCTTTTCGTAAGCTCTGATTGGCTTGGAACCGCTTTCTGTAACCTGGTTTTAGTGCTCGTTTCTGAAGACCAGAAGAGCGAATCTGAATCGCAAGTCCTATGTTGAATGATAATGTTCCACCGGTATTTATAATCGTGATATTACTATGTAATTCTGTTGTTGAGTGAAATTTAGTATTTACTTCCTTCCACAACTTGATGTTTTGTTGTAATTATATTAAGTTATCATATTCCTCCAACAACTTTCTGGCCATATTCAGAAAAATTCCTTCTAGGGTTCAGAGAAGGGTCCAGATAAGACACGGTTATATATGAAATATTTGGACAGCACAGTTTATTGTATAGTGTTAAAAGGATTATTGTTTACTGATATAAGGATTAGCTTTTACAATTCAATTAGAGTGGGAGGGGGTGGAGTCGCAGGATTCTTACCAAAAATTCCTTTCCTCGTTCGACTCATTTTTAAAGTAATATTATTTTACCATTGTTAATTGTGAGATCAAGAGCAGATTAAAAAAAAACTACTCGATTTGTATTTAAAATTTTTATCAAAATACGAATTAAAATAATAACTTTCAATTTACTACAAATTGAAACAATCTTTACATTACAACTGCTTGATATGTCGGGATAATGTTCCAACGATTTAAAATTGGAGTATATTTAGAGTTATTTCTAAACAACTGTAAATAGTTACATTTAACTCCAGTTACATTTAAATAATTTAATCAATCGTACGTCATTTTAAATGATTTGATACACCTGCTAATTACACAAGTAAAATAAAAATGTTTTCTAGTATTAAAGTGAATTGTTTTACTTCAGGCATTATTTTACAGCTCCGTGTAGAGGATTATATTTTAATTATCCTTAGAATACGCGAAATATACGTTTACCTTTTTAATCATTTTCCTCATCGTACATTTTTTATATATTTCTCTATAACTTGAATATAATTAATTATAAAGTGTATAAAATACGCCAAATCTAAAAGCTGTACATTTAGTGTTGTGTTCCGCGGTGTTTACGTTATTATAATTTCTCAGTAATTATCGTAACAATGGAATTGTTTTGATGATAAAAGGAGAGGGGAGACAATTAACGTAATGACTGGAAAAAGTTGAAGTACTGTTAGTAGAATATTTATTATTTTTATTCCTCGTTAAATTATTAATTAACATTTTTTTTTTATTTAACGAACAATTAAATTATAGAATTTCCCTTTTCTTTCGAAAATACAAAACTCCACAAGTGGAAAGATATTTTTTCAAATTTATGTATGCTTTTAAGTTATATTATGTACGTTTAATTCTCTATAAATGTCAAAACCAAACTAGAAACCCGTTTAAAATATAACGTTTTTGTTGGGTGAAGAAGTCATGAATTATACAAGAATTGGAATTAAAGTCTCCCGTGAGAGTTGAGAGTAGGTGTATGGTGTGGGGGAATTCGCATTGCTTCATTATACAACTTTTATATGTTTTACCAGTGACTCTAAAAATATTTGTTACTTTGAATTATGAATTACAATTACAAAAATATTAATATTAATTGTAAAACCCGTAAGTATTCTGTACCACGGTGTTATTTTAGTTGACAACATAATGGTTTTGTACAATGCTTATTTTGTCATGATCAAATTTTAATTTTACAATGCCGAAACTAAACTAACAATTAAACGACCACCATCTTAAAGTATGTGAACGGTTGATTTTGACTGAAGAAGTAATTTGAGGGATAGACTATTTTACATTTATAAATACTTTTATTAAGTCTATGGAATTGTAATGACACGGTTTTCTCACTACATGTCTGTGTAGCTTGGGTTGTTACTTAGATATTTTCGTCGAAATTGTCAATTTGAAATAATAAAAAGTCATGGAAACGTCATGACTTGTATTATATTTAATTGTAAAAATAATGTTTAATCGTGGATAAATGTTTTTTTTTTGTTTCTTTTTTTTAATTAGTGATTTTGATTGAGCAAGTTTCGAAATTTGTACGTGTTGTTTGTAAACTTTATAAGTAGGAATATTTAGCCGGATCTTTAAAACACAATTAAAACTATCTTTGAAGAGAGTATAAGGTTTCGTTATTTTTAAATAAAACATTAAAAAATAAAATTTAATTCCACACTGTTTGTCAACTAATCGAAATCGTTAGAAACACTATACTTCTAATTTTCTAATTTCAACAATTAATTTGTCTATGTAGAAAGCTCAAATTAAATTTTACTTTTGACATGATTTTAAAAATCTAATATAGCAAGCTTCAGTAACGTCCATTAATTTATTGAAAATTATTTTTACATTTGTTTTCCCTTACATACAAGATATAGCAAATGTAAATTATAATTTACGCTATCATCCAATCTTGTAACTTTACTATGTCCTATGTCATTTCATGACGACCTTTTCAATGTAAGAAACTTTTATCATTTCCTTGAAATAGAAAAAGTTTTGAATCTGAAACTTTAATCAATTTAATGGAAAAGTTAAATTGAGGAACTTTAAGATAAATTGCAATGTTAAGGAAATAAGTTTTGTTACATAATAGGTACATTGTTTGAAGACAAGTTAGTTTACAAGAGAATTTCAAAAATGTAATTTTCCAAGATTATCAGTGCATATATTTTGATTTGTAAAATGTTCTAAATTCGTGATTATTGCTTTAGAATTTAAACAGTTTAAATAGTGTATTGCAGATGTAAGGCATTTAAAAACTAAACTAACTGCACTGTGGCTTTGTGGCAATGTGGAACGTTATTGGAAATGTATGCAAATTGAAGTCAATGGCGAAATTTAAATTATTCTGTGTTATGTATTGGTTACGGCGTACGTGGACAGTGGGTTAGGAGAAGGGGTGAAACAGAAACTAAAAAATAGATAGTCAATATGTTATATAGAATATACAGCATACATATTTATTGTTTTAGACCTAATTACATTTATCAATTCTAATCGTAACTGCTTTATACGTTCATACGATTTATTATCTAAGACTTACCGCCAGCAATCCTTGATTAATTCTTTTTTTAGTTTATATTGTCATTTATTTCATTCACTACACGTGTTTCGGACATTATCGTTCATCGTCGGGTGATAACACTTAGTTAAAATATTCAACACAAAATATTATCACCCGACGATGGACGAAATGTCCGAAACACGTGTAGTGAATGAAATAAATGACAATATAAACTAAAAAAATAATTAATCAAGGATTGCTGGCGGTAAGTCTTAGATAATAAATAGTTATTCAAGCATATCCGGTTACTCTAGACTATCATTATGATGTTCATACGATGTTTTCCTATCGATTGCTGTCTGTCACGTATTTAACTCAAGTAATACCTCCCCTCAGAGGAGTTTATTTTCCAGATCTATAGAGCAGTCATAATTTTCATACATTGTACTTACTTTTTTAATTTCGTACTAACTTCTAATCACTTTACTCCCATAGCTCGATGTCGCCTGTACGTCTCCTCTGCTAACACCCAAAAGATTCTCACCTTTAAAGTATACCTCCTAGTGTTTACTCCCTTCCAAGCCTCACCTTCAGGATCTCTCTAGCTGCCGTGTTATCGGACATTCCAGCAGGAGGTGCATCAGCACCTCATCTGACTCCATTCATGTCATGCACCCATGGTCATTCGCCAGATGTTAAATAGTCGCCAGTAGCAATGTGCCCTGTCCTGGCTCAGGCTGCGAATGATGGTGTAGTACGGAGGCAGTCCTCTGTACCATCCAGGTCCTTTTAACGATTGCAGTATTCATAAACGGCTCGCATATTCCTACAGTTTTTCCAACTGTCCTTTCATATTTAATTATTTTTTCTTTCTATAACGGATTTGAAATTTTGAGCAATCGTCACGATGGAGATGCTGGGAGAAGATTGACTGGCAGTCTTGCAATTCTATCCGCCACTTCATTTCCTCCTATGTCACAGCGGATTGGCATCCGTAGCAAAACAGTAGTCTTGTCCCTATGTTTCCTAAATAAATCCCGTATTGCAGTAGTTTGGAATGAATAATCAGAAGGCGATTCTGCCTGTATTTCTCCGAGACCGGATCTGGAGTCCGTCCGGAAGACTGCAAATTTTGGCTTATCAAAATGTGAAAACAAAATATTAATCCAACATTTACGGCTTAAAATTTTAAGTTGATGTTTGACGTGAGGGTCACAAGGAATGACGTATCTTGTATCCAATTCATGGTAACAGTATCCAGCATCTGCCTTGTTGTGAATGAGGTCAACCTTGCTCGTGTTATGAGGTGTAATGCTCCTATCCTTAGTTGTGTAGAGTGATCGTTTTTAGGGTGAGAGAGAGAGAGAGAGAGAGAGAGAGAGAGAGAGAGAGAGAGAGAGAGAGAGAGAGAGAGAGAGAGAGAGAGAGAGAGAGAGAGAGAGAGAGAGAGAGAGAGAGAGAGAGAGAGAGAGAGAGAGAGAGAGAGAGAGAGAGAGAGAGAGAGAGAGAGAGAGAGAGAGAGAGAGAGAGAGAGAGAGAGAGAGAGAGAGAGAGAGAGAGAGAGAGAGAGAGAGAGAGAGAGAGAGAGAATTATCTAAAAACTGAACCTCCCCATATAGCATCCAAACTTACTTAATTTTAAGGCAGAATTTTATAACAATTTCAGTTATTCACAAATTGTGAAACTAGGGAAAGTAAACAGTTTTTATCGTTATATAATAAATTGAGTAGTTTTTTATTGTTGTCCAGATAATATGCAAATTTTCATTAAGGTTTTGACAGAGATCATTTCTGACGTAGAGTATTAACCAATTAGACGTATGTTTGTGAACGTCATATCAGAAGGTATGAAGGCGGGTACTAAATAGAGATATATAGAATAAGATGTCAGATTAAAAGTTTTGAAGTTTGACCCAGGATAGATATTTGCTCAGAATACTAAGAATATCGTTTTAGTAGTGGACAGGAAAAGAAAGGATAGGTTGTAAATATATTTAAATTTGTAATAATTCCATTTCAAGTATTTTTGGTGGATCATAAATTGAAAGTTTTATGTATGTTTGCACATATTTGTTAGTCAGAGTCCCAAAACCAATATCACAATGTTATTAATTATGGTGCTATTTTTATAAAACGTACACAATCTATATATTTATTGAGATGAAGTTAATTTTGCAACTACTTTACGTATGTCTTTGGATATGTTTGAAATGAACTCAACAACTTTACTATCCGTGATGTTTCGCATCGCAAGGTACATATGTACAATAAGTTGCCTACCTAGGAGTGGCAGGCGTCTGAAGAAGGCCTATTGTGCAGAGTGCGTTCAACGATTGAAACAGCAAGTTGTGCTTCGACTGTGCGATCTTAAAATTATATTTATCTACCTAACTCCGCCTAAATGAGTGGCTAGTTCGTTTTTGGGAAGGATTTGACGACCCATTAGTCTATTGGCCCCGCGCACTCTTTAAATTATTAAGATATGAAGTAGTGACAACAAAATTGCCGTTTAGTGCTATAGTGAATGTGTAATCGTGTAGTAATAATAGGTCTACATTTATAGTATTAAATTATTTTAATTAATTTTAAATTAATTAGAAATATAAGACTTGTCAAGTGAGACAGGCCTTGTGTGCCCGTGTGTGACAAATAAATGGGAATATTGAGGCTCCCGGACCCACTAATAAGCTGTATACGCCGCAAATCGCAAATAGTAGGCTAGCATGCCGCAAATTGTAAGCTAGCATACCGCAAATAGTATCAGCGCGTCGCATATGAATGGATAGCTTAGCAAATGGGCTCCTGCGGGTCAAAATCTTTAATACGATGTTTAACTTTCTTTTAACATTTATAATAAGCCAATCAAGTGAATTTAAGTGAATCAATAAATTAAATTTTTCTTGGATTTAAAAGTTTTCTAAAAATACAATCACCTTATATAGCTTGAAAAGTACCCTTTGTTATGCATAAAGCTGAGCTACATGTTACACGTTGCAAAAAATATAGTTCCATATAATGATATAGATTGAAAGGTTTCAATGCCGTATTAAATCTTGTAACATAATATAATTCCATACAAACAGCTTAGATGTGTGCTTTTCCATGAAATTATAATGATATCCAATATCTGGGAAAATAGTTCAGCTAATATTATTTTAAAAGAAGTTAAAATATTCTTATTTGTTAGGTTGTTAGTAGGTTATTAGTAGGTTAGGTTAGGTTAGGTAACCTTTACAAAGTTATTTATGTAAAGAGGGTAAAGTAGTTTATGTTAGGTTACCTTTCCATCGTTATTTATGTAAAGAGGGTAAAGTAGGTTAGGTTAGGTTAGGTAACCTTTACATAGTTATTTATGTAAAGAGGGTAAAGTAGTTTAGGTTAGGTTAGGTAACCTTTACATAGAGGAGAAAGAAGTTGATGGGGTCCATAATGTTACATACCCAGTCCTATCATGTAATGTAATACAAGCAGATCCTCTAAATATAATGCCCAAAAGTTGGGCTCTTAGGTTAAATTATATTGGTAGATCAAGAGATCTTATCCAGTAGGGAGTCTCGGGGGGGGGGGACCTACAAAGCTGTACACGAGCTCACTACGCTCATGTCGGTAATTCAGATCTAATAAACTACACGAATATTAAA
The DNA here is from genome assembly GCA_963513935.1 of Aphrophora alni. Taxonomy (NCBI): domain Eukaryota; kingdom Metazoa; phylum Arthropoda; class Insecta; order Hemiptera; family Aphrophoridae; genus Aphrophora; species Aphrophora alni. The sequence goes on along the minus strand of OY740768.1, from coordinate 14,879,235 downwards.
TTTTCTTAGGAGGTCAGAGTTCAAAATTACATTTTTGATAATAACTTCGCTTTTTGTCATCGTAGAGATTGTTGGTAGGATCATATGTAGAGTTTAAGTTTTCAAATTTTAATTTTATTTAATGTGTTATAAGTTGAATAACAAACGTGATATCTAAAAAAAAACTGATTAAATTGACTGGCATTTTTACATTTTCAAATTGGTTTATCTCAATTTCAAGAACACTATAGTCAATGTTCCTAACTTAATTTTTGTGGCCGTTATGCTTACGTACCGACAATGGATTTCGGTTTCTTGAGACCTTGAAATGGGTCCACTTTATGGGAACACCAAACTCAGCCAATAACATATTCTGAGGTAACATTTAAGAAGACATTATCTGCTACCTACGCCTAATATAAATTATTGAAATTATTGAGTTTTTTAAATAATGATTTTTTGGTTAGGAGAATGATCTATTATTGTGAATTTCGTGACAAAATTTGAAAAATTTACACTATTATTATTTATATAAAACGTTAATTTTAATTGTCACTATTACCTAATAATAAATAGGAAGAAAACACCATTTTAAGTTAAAAGCCGCCTAATATCGTAATGATTAGCCTATCTGATTTGTACGAATTGTAAAATGGTGTTTTATTTAAAATTGACAGTTGCATAGGCCTACATCTTTCTAAAATTAAAAGTAAGGTTGCAAAAAGTATGATTTAAGTGCTCGAACACGAGTTTCTAAGAACTGAATCTTGAAGCGCCAAAATCGTTCTGTTGTTAATTCTAGATTTAGTCACCAGGATTCGCTAACATTTTAACTCATTAATTTAACCCACTATGCTGGGTGAACACCGTAAATTTTTGAGCTCCCACATAATGGAAATTTGAACATTTTGCACACAAACTGAAGAGATCTACCAAACTTTGAGCTTTGATTAACCTTACCTGTCGAAAAATAAATAATAAAAATAAGCTGAAAGGATTTAAATTTGTTTCTGTTTATGGATGTAACAGTTAAGGATAATATATTAAGGTAACAGTAAGTGAGTTCGTGATGGAAGCTTTCGTAACAGATACGATTACTTTTAATGTAAACAGGTTTGTCATTGAAGCTAAGGTCAGTCTTATATGTGACGTCATGAGATGTACCATATCACTGTAAAACGATGTTCAGACTTTTAATTTTGGAAAGTCAAGACGATTTCCTTGTACACTTACAGCATAGTTTGGTAATCGTCAAAAATATCAACCTCGGTTTTTTGACTGTTTTTCACGTTTCATGACCTCAGGAAACCCTAAAGTGGTTTTTTACGTGCTGTCCATCCGTCGTCATTGTCGTTTGAACGATAGAGGTCACAGGAATATGTTTTGTGTGCTTATATCGAATTTGTTGAAATTCAGAAAAAAGAAATTAACAATGTCAAAATGACGGCCATTTTAAACAGTTTTATGACCATATCTTATATGTTCTTCAACTTATAACACATTAAATTAGATTCAAATTCTCAGATTTCAATTCTGCATGTAATGGTACCAATCTACGATGAAAATAGTGAAGTTAAGGTCAAAAATGTTATATGCAACTTCTAAAGAGATGTGAAATTCTTCTAGTTATGAGATCCCACGCTTCGCATAGGTTCTTCACACATGTACAGGAGGTGTCGCGAGCGCCAAGACCACGACACGAGCGAAGAGAATACTCATCTATGACTGCGATAGATCGCTATTTATATGCCACTACAGGTGGCTCTCTCTATATATTTATATAAAACCACCGGGCTAATAATTTGCTCACTATAATACGTAGAGCGATAATATTATATGTCAGGAAAAATTTGGTCAGGTGGCTATATATCTGGCCAAACCTTTGGTAAGTTTATTGAAGTATGTCATTAATTTGAAAGATTGACAGCATATCAGTTGATCTGTGATCTCAGATATAAACATTGAAATTTCGAGTAACGTATTAGACGTGAATGTGATCATTAGCCATTATGTATAACCTAATACACCTGACTGTTGTAAATTGTAAATTTTCCGTAAAAAAAGTGACCTCCGCAATGAAAACATTATTTATTATTAAGAAGTAAGGTATGTAGTAGACGATAAAATAAAACAATGTAAACATTTACCCAACAAACATATGGTTAATTTTGCAACAATACTTTCTGTTTGAAAATGAAACCATAGAAACAATAATTATTAATCAATATATTTGCAAATTAAACGCCACACTTTATTATTTCATCTCTCGGTAAAAGTAACTTTCAAAACATATTATTACAATTTAAATCAGGTATTTTACGTGATAGCAGTAACTAGTTTGCTGAATGCGCGATATACACTGAAGAAACATGCCTTGGCCCAAAATATTGAAAACTTTTAACCTAACTATTTTGGAACTTTACGACATCAAGGATTTTGAAGCAACGAGCTACTTTCCAAAACCAGTCCAACATAGAATGGACGACAGAAAACATTCAATACTGAATTTAAAATACAATCTTGAAACAGCAGAAATGATACAATATTTTAATGAAACGAACTTTGGAAATACAGTATTACATTGTAAAACAGATTTTGTACGGAATAATAAAGTATAATTGAAGGAAACACATGGAAGAAACGTGTCCAGAGAAGCTTATAGCATTAAAGAACTAACCTAACTTTTGTGGGACTCAAAGTTCATCTGGATTCTAAGGAATTACCTACTTTCCGTATTCATCCTAAATTTGAAGAACAGAATGAACCATGAAGACTAGGCCTCTAATTGATTTTCGACGTAGTGCTCGCTCGTGTGCGTGTGTCTGTGATTAGGGCACCGTTCAAATTATTACATTAAAATAAATTGATGAAGTTATCCAAATATAATATAAAATTAATAATGAAGTTATCAGAGTGATCATGATCCAAAATTTGCTATTTTAATAATACATCAAAGATGGTTTTAAAAATAAACAAATGTAATATTTCAAGTCGATAAAGTCTTTTAAGTCAATTACTTTAGAAAAAAAAAATGAACAATTAATTTTTTTGTATTTAAAAGCTTCCAAAATGTAGACCATACTCCACTTATAAACTGCATCTTTACTTATATATGAAATTTTGAATGACGCACATACCTTTCATTCCAACAAAAATTACCTTTTCTTTTGTTTTTGTTTGTTTCAGAACACAGTGCACATCGTCATTTCAACGCACATCGTCAACTCAACGCACATCGTCGATATCGTGGAATTGCATATACAAATTCCATTATTATTAAATCTTTTTTATTAGTAGACCCGTAATGTTTATTAGGACTACAGTATATCTCATTAATTTTTTTTTCCCAGTTAGTGGGAAGAGTTAGTGGAGGGTCCCAAACGACGGCGGTTGCGTTCAGTGCAAGTTTCCTGCGCTACCGCTTTAGTTACTCCACTGCTATTGGATGCTCTAAGAAGCTATTATTACAGATTTAATCCCTATTATTCTTAATTTACTTACTGTAGTTCAATAATTGTAATTAAATCGTTTAATAATTCAAATTACAATAACTATCTCACAATACAAAAATTAATTTAGTTATATTCATTAAAATTATTTTTACATAAAAAAAAAAAAATAGTTATATAAATAATTTAACAAAAATTCAATTACTACATTTAAATTCATGTTATACATATTCAAATTATTTTTTAAATTCAATTCTTTATATACAAATTCCATTATTATTATATCTTTTGTATTAGTAGACACGTAATGTTTATTTAGATTACAGTATATCTGATTAATTTTTTTTCAGTAGTGGAGGGTACCGGACGACGACGGTAGCTTTCAGTTTCCTGCGCTACCGCCGCTAGGAACACGCCCGGTAAAAACATGAGGTAAATATGTAGTTTTAAATTGAAATAACGACATAAGTAAAGATGCAGTTTCGATCACTCTGTAACATTTCAGTATATTATTAATGTATTGTTTTATTCTATTACTAAACTATTAAAATGTGTTTTGTATTTAAATGTTGTGTGAATAATAAATGTTTTATGTTATAATGTTGTTATTTTTATTTACTAGAGCTAAGTTAAAATATATAATTAAAGCAAGTTCTAGTGATAATTAAATAGAATGATGTACGAAGTATTAGTAATAGGTTTCTATGGTTACTATACCTAATTTCTATGGGTTCGTTAGATAGTAAAAAAAAACATGGATCAATAACAAATTCTATGGTTCAGATTCTTAATATTAATTTGTTCTTTATTCCCTTATAGTTGTTACAATTACTTTAGGTCTATAAATAATTCTATATCAGCTTGACATAATTATTCCCTATCAAATATTTAATCATATACTGTAAAATACAATTAATTTAAAACATAATCTGATTTAATCAGACCATTAAATCCTCAATCCAGAGCAATGGCAAATGATTGAATTTAACAACAGCTCTTGTTTCTAAACTCGTGAATCCGCTCACCTTTTCAAAATAGGCCGTGAATCTCTTCTATAAACTGCCAGTGAGTCTCTTTCGTAAGTACATTCCTGGGTCAAGTCTCTCTGGTGACCAGCGGGGTTTCCTCGTCCCTGCCAAAGTCTCGGATGCCACTGATCTTCTGGGCTGGTCTCTCTGCTGACCAGTAGCATCTCCCCGTCCCCACCGACTTCTCGGATTCCACCGATCTTATGAGCTGGTCTCTCTGCTGACCTGCAGCATCTCCCCGTCTCCGCCGACATCTCGGATGCCACTGACCTTCTGTACGGGTCTCTCTGCTGACCAGTAGCATCTCCCCGCCCCCACCGACATCTCGGGCGCAAACTGATCTTCTGGACTGGTCCGCTCTGCTGGCCAGCATCATCTCCCCGTCCCCACCGATATCTCGGATTCCACTGATCTTCTGTGCTGGTCTCTCTGCTGACCAGCAGCATCTCCTCGTCCCCACCGATATCTCGGATACCACTGATCTTCTGTGCTGGTCTCTCTGCTGGCCAGCATCATCTCCCCGTCCCTGCCGACGTCTCGGATGCCACTGATTCCCTTTCTAGGTCACTAGCAGTTTATATAGAGTTTTCACTATTCACGTCATGTTAATGACCTGCTAGCTAAGCAGTTGCGAGACTTTTTCAATTATTTCCCAATAACTACTACACATCTGATATTAAAGATTTAACTGTCGCTAACATTTAAGTATTTATTGCTAATACAATATTTTCTTATCATAAACCCTAACAGAAGCTTCTGAAGAGTTTCAGACTTTTTGTTTTTTGAAACCTAAATAAATATAATGAAAAAGTAGAATTAAAATAGAGTTTTAACAAATTTTCTTAATGACAATGACAAACTGTTTATAAACATTAGGGTTTATGATATTTACTTGTCGTTGTGATGACCTTGAATACATTACACACTTGCACAGACGATATTTTACGTCTGTCGTACTTCAAGATCATGGGTTTGAGACAGTCGTGCATTTCGTATCCCTAAAAAGTCTATCGCACGAAGCTGTTTAGAATTTGGAATTTCTAAAACAACTGTTCATTACGTGCTTCATATAGGTTTGAGAATGTAACCTCACAAAATCCAGCTTAAAAATGATATTAAGCAAATAGATCAAAATAACCAAGTGAAGTAAAGATGAAAATTACCTTAAATGATTTTTTTTTTTCATTAATGAAATAACTTTCCAAATACATTTCTGTGTTACTCGCAACAACAGTGAGGTTTCCTAACTGAGTGAAAAAATGGTCCTGTTTGGAAACCTATAAGGTGACCTATCTGTCCACTATTTTGGAGTTAAGTTAGGAAGAAATCGGGGATCTACATCATTGCTAAGATGATAACTCCCACCACAATGACTTTAATACTGCGACGGAAAGATCAGCTAACACAGCTTTCACTCACACAAACACAAGGGGGTTATACTTGGCTCTTAGGGTCGGTGTAATTCACTTACCTTTTTACAAAATCTTTTATTAACCTACATTATTATCTCTGTTAAGGTATAGCAGATTTGTATAAAGTAGTGATATACATAATTTAGAGGTTCATAAAACCTGTGTAACAACTGTTTTAAATAAACTTACCCTACTGGTAAGATTCTTTGATCTACCAATACAATTGAACATTTCCTACAAAGCCTATGACACCAACTTTTGGGCATTACATTTAGAGGATCTGTTTATATTACACTGTTATCATGATGGCGCCAATCGATTTGTTCTTTACAAGGTACATTATTAGCTTCTCACAAACCCAAACTCTAAGTTTGGTGTAGCTATACACAAAATAGAGAGAAAAAAAAATCAACTTACCAAATTTAAACAAAATCAGTTCGTGGGGATAGAGAACCTCACAAGGCAACATCATTCCAAATATTTTTTTTTATATCGTAAGACGATATTTCCAAACGAAAAATTTAACATTGCCTCTTCGATTCGTCGCATAGCTTTCTCTCCACTATTTATGTGCACATATTAGTTATAATAGTTGGGGCAAAATGGATCCTGTTATCTGCTTATCAAAAATAAAAACACATTTACGATGTACATTGTAGATATTATGTTGCACATCGTACAACATCCTGAGCCCAAGACGTTTTTGATTTGTGTTTTCTCAATTTCAAAAATACATGTAACTTAAATTCAGAAATATATATGAATGTTTATATTTATGTATAATTGTTTTTGAAAATGTTGTGAGGGCTCTTTTTACTGGAAGCTGATGGAATTTGGTAGTAATCTTATTTGGAAGAAAAGCTTGCTTAGTTTCGTTAAACAGCATAACTCCCTGACTTGTTTCAACAGCTTCTTTTAAATGGTTGGTTAGGTTAGGTTGATCCCAAGGGCACTTAGCTCTATATACTCGTACCTCTTTTTATATCGTTTTAAGTTAGATCCTTCTCTTTCATCTTTCCTATCAGGTCTCTTTTGAGGAACTCTGTTTCTCTTCCGACATTGACGCTATTAGAGTTTTCCAGAACTGAGGGTCTTTATTTTTTGTTCTTTTCTTCGTGTTTTTAAAGGCTATGACCCCTCAGGGGCTCAGTATAGTGAGTATGGGGGTTTGGCAATCCCGAGGTACCTAGCTGGATCTACGAATTTATTTTTACATCACGTTGTATTGAGTTAGGTCTTTCTCTTTCATCATTTTTATCGGGTCTCAATGGACCAACTCTTGTTCTTTTGCTACCCTGACGCTATTGAATTATCGAGAGCTAGGAGGTTTTTATTTTATCATTTTAAAAAAAATATTATTAAGGCGCTGATAACCGACTGATTATTCACCTTTAAACAACAAGACAAAATATATAAGGCGATGATAATGGAAAAGTTTTCTTCTTTAAGCAAGAAACAAAATAAAAAACATACAATACCTCGGATGTAAGTTTAGTAAAAACATTGACACATTTAACCTGACAAACAATAAAGACTGTTTTGTGCAATGTGTGACGACGTCATAGATCGTTTATAAATACTGCAGTGTTTTATTATTATCTAGAATGTTTTCAGTGTAAACAGAGGTATAATTATAGGCACTGTGAATATTAGGCCTACAGATAATAACTATTTATGCTAAAGGCCGTAGGTACTTGGTGGTATTCCATTTTAATAAATAAAAAAAACTTTTATTTCTTGGTACAACCACAAATTTATTGAAACTTGCCGACTATGGTTTCGCTAGTTACAGTATTATTGTCAAGGTATCAAACAAAATATCAAGAAATAAAAGTGTTTAATTTATTAGAGATAATACTTAACTTGAGTTCTTTACAAAGTGAAGTAAATGAAAGCCCAAAGGGCTATATAAGCTGCTGACAGCATGGAAATGAAAAAATAATTATGAGAAGAATCTTTGGCTCTGTTTTTTACTAGATCAGAGCCCAAGACAGCTTTAGACAAGCCTAAAATGAGATGTGATAACATGAAAAAGGCAAAGGACAAGGTTGTGATTCAGCAATTATACAAAAATGTTCATATTATAAAAGAATGAATGAACTGCATTGTAATAAGGATGGACCCTTATTAAATAACAATGAACTTGAAAAACTAATGGATAGTGAAGACACTGTGAAAAAGGTTGGGCTAGGTTACAATAGAATGCCAAAGAGCTTGTTTAATGGTCGATTTGTTTACGGTTTTGTTTTCTACTAATAAAGGCCTTTAATTCGATGTACAACTCGACCTATGCTCTCATTTAAGATTTACTACTTACTCCTTGTGGGCCGTCCCCCTGGAAAAGTAGCGGTCCACTGAATACGTACTAAAATAGGTTTTGGTGTCTATTATCTATGTGCAAAGCGTTATTGCTCTATCTGTAATTGTTGAGAAAATATTAAGCCGTCTCAGGACTTTTTTAACTTGCGGTATATATAGATAAGGATTTATAAAGGCTCCAATATAATGCGCATTTCATAACCCCGAGATTTGATATAGCTAATATGAAAATTAGCTAATGACACAACCTACTTATTTCCAAAGCAAAAATTTAACTTAAAATAAATTATCGGTCTTTTTATGTGAAATTGTGTACAAATGAAAATGTCGATTTATTAAATTTCTTGAAACGTTGCTTTGTTTTAAATAAACAGTTGATTGCTCTAAAAGAAGTAGGCTATTCTTTATTTCATCATGGATTTTCCACAATTGTATCTAATTTATTAGTAGTTTATGTTTTGAATTAGTTTAGACGTTTCCTTTCTGCCAAGAAACCATACGGTAATCCAGACTTTCACTCCGCACAGTGAAGTAAAAGACTGTAACCAGTAAAAATTGACGGAGATTATTTGTACAAATTCCGAATAAAGTTGGTCCTATCTATTTTTATGCCCTTGTACTCGGTAACATACATCTTTGCATGGTTTACAACTCTTTCAATTTCTACTTCTTGTAACTTCACTTTCTCCCACTCTTCCAACCACTGATTAATTCCATCCACTTTTTATCACTAAATATGTGCCTCAGGCTTTGTAAACTTTTACTAGCAACGCTTTGCTAGACTTAACAAATAATGTAACGACGTGGTTTGTTAATACATTACAATATTATGATTAGCTTACAGTATACACGCCTATTATACATGCAAGAGATCGAGGATAAAACACATTATTAATGTAAAAAGTAAATATTTATACCATTATATACTCAATACATATTTAAATTTTTTGTTTGAGTTTTTGCAAATATACTGGCAAAGGAACCTATTCAAAATGTTTCGACAAACCTTGCTTGGTAACATTCCTATACAATATATTACAAAACTACATATATATATATATATATATATATATATATATTTAAGGATAATTAAACAAATTGTCCTTTGTTATCTTGTTACATACTGACCATGTTTGTAAAAGCTGCGATAAAGTTTCAAATAAATGGGTTACATCCCCTAGTCACAGATATAATATCTTCTATTAAATTCACGTTCATAATATATAATACAATCAACAGTGTATATTATATTTGTCTAGTTGGCAGCAGTGTGTATAGTAACTTTTGTAATTAGCGACGTTCGTGCTGAATAGCCACAATGTCTCTACCTAGGGGAGGGTAGGGTGTTGTTGAAGTGTATCCACTTCCTGCTGTCAACCCAGATCGGAAATGAAACAAACTCAGTAGAACTTCCACCTCTAGCGGGTTTATCATAATGATCTGTGTATCATTAACATTTATTGTAAATCCAAAGTTGGGGAAAATTGTAGTTACATTATAATATAATAAAGTCTGTTGTCGCTGTCCAGATTATGAATAAAAAGTCTTGGAATAGAATATAGGCTGAGTGAAGGGTGTAACAGATATTTGTCAGACTTCTGAAGGCAGTTAACAGGGGAGAAAAATGGATTTCTCTACTTCGATTATACTTTGCAACCACTCATCTGATTGTAGTTTGTTGCGATATAGTCTTACGACTGAAACCAACAACTTATGTTTGCATTTTTCTAAGCAAAACTCAATAAATAGAAGTTGTTTTGATATTGATTTTGGACATTTTATTTCAAATTCGTATCGTCATCTTCAGCCAAATATTAGTCTCTATTGTTAAATACAATTAAATAAGAAACACGTGTTTCCTTCAATTCTATAAAGAAAACATATACTTGTAGACTACTGTTATATTAAAATCATTAAAACGTGTTTATAACATGTCGTTTTGTACGTCCGTTGGCAATAATGTATAATAAAACGCTGAACTGATTTTGTTCAAGATAGGTATCAAAAGCTGTTGTTTATCCAGTAAAGTGAAAAGTATAATCTTTATAAACTAATATTTTGGATTACTATATAAAACGAACGAGCCTACTTTCTGAAACTAGTTTCTCTCATGTTTGATTGGCAATACTTTTTATTCAGCCACATTAAAGTAAGCTTAAGACATTAAAACAATACATAAACAGTGCGTGGAATTTAAATGTTTGTACGTTAATAATATGTAGTGAGTTTATTACATTTTGTGGTACATAACTGGCCTAATGATGTTCGATTGTGTCGGCGAAACGTGTAGCTGAAATATACTCAAATATTAAATTTATTACTATCTGCTTCTAAGTTTATTTTAATAATAAAATAATAATAATATTAATAATCTAAAATTGTCTTTATTTACATTTTATACAGTTTAAAAAAGTAAATACATTTTTTTTTTATTAAGACCGTTTGGTAAATAATAATAAAAAATACACCGTATTATAATGTTAATGAAATTAATTGCAATATTTATTTTCATTTCTTCCAAGCCGAACATTAGTTACAACTTCTTTACAAATCATTTTAATGTATTTTATTGGATAATCTTGAAAATGACATTATTGCAAATGACATTGAAAAATTAACTTGTGTATCGACTTTTTATCTATAAGAAATGTGGACTAAGATGAGTACATTGTTTCACCTTTCCCAGCTTCGTTAATCTCACATTTGTTGACGCGCTTTGGATTAATCCATCTCTAAACACTTAAGCGTAGCCTACTATTAAGTTTTTTGAGAATGGAGTGTATCCGAAACGCGTTAAAAATGTGAGATTAAAGAAGCTGTGAAAGACGGAACAATGTACTCATTTAATTATATCATTTCTAGCGGAGATAAAAATTACATTCAAAATTACAAATATGAACATCTAGTATAATTGATTGATAATGACAAATTTTTCCCATTTATATGCATCGTTTCTAATCCAAAACATCCTTCTTTTTAAAAAAACTTTAGCCTAAACGTTACCAATACAGGATATAAATAACAAGAAAGTCCTCAATATTACCGACACCGCTGGCACTTTTTAAATGGTGTCAGGTTTAATTTGATTAAACCATTTCTTAGCTCCATTATCCTCCTCATATTGTCAAGTGACAAATTCAAATAACCACTCTCTCCTAAGTTAAAATTTAGCTCTTGCTACATGAATGTGATTCTGAAAATATTGTTTTCTTATTAACATTTACAATTAATTAATTTCTAATATTTAGAAGAATAACTTTCTATCTATCCATGTACTTTTTTGACAATAGCTAAAATTCTAATTGACTGGCCAACACTATTAGTATGGTTGAACTATAATAAGTGGTAATAATCTGGCAATTTTTTTTATAATGTAATAAACTGTGCTGTTATACAAATATAGGGGTCGTATTCCAGTTTCGAAATTAATAAAATAATTTGAAACGTATATTGGCAATTTAAACAATATCTTACTAAAGAACATTAATTATATTTCAACTTGTACATGTTCTATTGAAGCATATTTGTGCGGCATAACACATAATAATTGACCTACTTACACCTGTAATTTCTACTTAAGGGAAATATTATTATTCTCCATAAAAACATGCCAAACAGAATTCAGGCCGTGCTTAGATTTATCAAGTTTTTATAATAAATGGTTTTGGAATACGAGTAAGTCCAAAATATTTATATCTATCAATAATTTAAATCTTTTTCTTTTGAAGCCTTTACAAATAATAAGGTTGTTTCTACAAGTTATTTATTTATATTTTTTAATGTTTTCATGAGTAATCATTTAGGCTGTGAATTATTACGGTTATTGTCAGTATTGGTTGCTAAGGGGATAATATATAATAAACAGATTATTAATAATAATAAATTATATATAAAAGTAAGCGGTGTTAAGAATAATCTAAATTCAGATATTGTAAAAATTTATCATTTGCAGTGTTATTCAATTGAAATAATATTAAGGAATCTGTTTTTCTCTATCAAAGAAAGTAGGATCCTTCCTTCGGGAAATAACTCCCTGAACTCCTATGTTTTGTTATTCAGAACCTGCAGGAACGAAGAAGTTATAAAAAATCAAGCAAGATGACAATATTGGTAGTGCGTAATACAAGAAAATAACAAACAGATTGCATTGCAAGTTTTTTATAGTCGTTAATTTTGTAATAGATCGTCATAAAACACAAATAAATATATTTAAAAATTTAGATTTTATCGATCCATAAGATTATATAAGTTTTAACTCGCTGCCACAATTAGTAGACATCTCCTAATCTTCCAAAATAATGTTATTTTCCTGCAATAATGCCTACCATTTGCACGTCAGATGTTACTTCACGCTGACTCAACTTTATATGGGTTGACTCTGCAAGTCAAGTCAAGTCACGATGGTTTCAAAACAAATGGCTTATTTTGTAGAGATTTATAACAAATTATTCTCCAAATGTGAGTAGCTGTAAAAAAACAAAACTTTTTCAATGCATCTAAAGATTAAATGCTCTACTCATTTTCCTACCAATTTCCTACTGTGACTAACTACTTAACGAAATAGAGAAAGTTTAAACAAAATTCGGGGGGAAAAAAACTGACAATTATTTCTACAAGGGAAGCACCGAAACACTTTGACACGATGAATTATTATAAATCACACACATAGACTCACATTCCTTTTTTGCTTGTGACGTCAAGTCACTTGTATAAGTCTTCTGACGGAAAACACTTATTGCTTTACTTTAGGGCCGATTTTAATGACTGAGATGTCAAATTAAACAGTGTTACCTGTAGATTTGCCGAAAATTATTAATTTTCTTTGGAAACATCTATTTTGTAATAAAGTTATGATTTAAATAACTTGCTATTTATGAGTAAATAACAATTTTCAAACAAAAATAATTATAAATTCCATAATGCCTTATGAATTCTTTACAATAAATCTATTACTGAACTACTTATGTCTAGAAGCAATCATGTGCTTAGTATTTATTAATACTTCATTACAGCTGTTTCGGTAAAACATATACTATCATCAGATGAAATAACACGTTTACACAACACACTGATACACATTGCACAAAAATAAATAAACATAAAATATTTGGTACTGCAGTACAGGTCGAAAATAATATAAAATAAAGTTAAGGTAATATGGCCACATCTTGCTAATGTAGTGGTTCTCTGTGTATCAGTGTGTTGTGTAAACGTGTTATTTCATCTGATGATGGTATATGTTATACCGAAACAGCTGTAATTAAGTATTAATAAATACTAAGCACAAGGTTGATACTAGACGTAAGTAATTTAGTAATAGACTTAAAAATAATTAGAAACCGCTGTTTTTATTTCACATATACGTTTTATTTTGCTGTTTTGTTTGAGAATTTATTACAGTTATTGTACATTATTTTTGTGCTAATTTATTATACAGTGCTTATTATAGTGAATGTGATTGATTGAACTCACAATTTCATTTTGCAAAACTAAATATAACTTAGGTCTATTGTTATGTGACAATTAAGAGTCAATTTAAATCTTGTAAAAGTTAACGACTAAACTGTACTGATTGTGTAGTTCTTACATTATTGCTTACATCTCGCTAAAGTTAACGGTTTATATGGCTTATTGTTAAGGTGTGACAATTGCGTGACAGCTTTGATATTCTAAATATCAGTGGCAGAAATATCGGGTCGATAGAAAATACCGAGGACGGAAATCGAATGGATCTGAATCGTAAAAATGCTGAATAGGAAACTAATAGCATCATTTATTGAAATAACTTGTTTAATATACTCCAAAGTTGTTTGTGAATTCCCTAATAGAAACAAATTGATTAAAGTATATTCATAAACACTGTGAGGATTTAAATTCTCTGCTCAATAAGTTATATACATAGTGCACACAGTTATAAAACAATTTACAAGGGAGTATTTAGTCAAACTTAAAGACAATATTTACAACGATGGTTAACAACATTATTCCTGCGCATTCAATGAGTTTACTGTTAAACAAAAAAATAAAGACAGTTTTAATGTTTCCTGGGATAGTTTCCTTTATAAAATTGCAAACGTCTGTTTCTATTGATGGACTCGTTTCTAATATAGAAATAGACAATGACTAACTGGAAAGGATGTTCACAATGTTAAGGAATGAATGTTTCAGTTTATTGCTAAAGCCTATTGGCTATCCATTTATTAAACTTTCCTTTGGTGTGTTTTTTAATAATTTAACCTAACCCAATGAAGCTTGAAGTTATATAGCGGAAAAGATATGTTTTCTTTTAATTAAGCAAGAATAAAATCTACTGTACCTATAATTACAATGGCTTTTTTACTTTGAATAACTATATCGGCTTTAATAAGAGAATATTAAATCCAAACCGTAATCCTCTATAATATATTCGTGAATATAATATGAAAATGAATGGAACCTTAAATTCTGCTCTATGGAGATCTTAACGCTACTTTGTAAAGATTATACCTAACTCTTACAAAAAATTTAATACGAGGCAGTATGTAATGTGATTAACGTAATACACTCTAAACATTACTAATTACACTCATAATTACTAATTATACTCATCATTACTAATTACACTCATCATTACTAATTCTCAACATTACTAATTGCACTCAATACTTTTGTAATAAGATAAATGATTTTGTTTCATTTTAGACAAGAAAACTTCACCAAGTTCTTGTTAAGTAACCTGGAGACATCTCATCGTTGCAGACATTATAACAAGGTATGTTATACTTTTCATTACAATTAGCGTGTTGTAACTTTTTGTTTTCAGCCACTGAAATTAGAAAAAGTTAGTGTCAAGCATAATGATATACATCTGTTATTTGAATAATATTTCACAAATATATTCAAACTGATTCTAATTTAGGGAAAATCCAAATAAATTGAATGACTACAGGACTGTGGTTAATGTATACAATGAAAGAAAATTCCCCCAAAACAGTAACAACACAAATACTGTATTGTTATGTTTATTCTATCTTATGTATATTTTAATAGCACTGCTACTATATTCAGAGGTACCACATAACTATACAGTCTTTGTGTTGTTAGTGTTTCATTGTAGTTTTGGAGAATATTTTTCATTGAATGTACACTTAGAAAGAGCAATATTCAGTTCTTAAATACGTTTGATGGATGGTCGTATTTTATCTACACTATCCCATATAATAATTACTATTCCTCTATATTCACACTTAAATGGAGTGCAATTGACAATTCAGTCTATTCATTGTATAATATATTCTCGTGTCACGTCCCAGAATATATGGTTCTATTGCGAAAGGTGAAATGGCGTTTTATATTTTGAGGTAAAATATATCCATTCTAAAAGTTTGAATGGTTAAAGTTAGAAATCAAAAATCAGTAAGCTATTTTATTCAAGAATAACTTGCATTCTAATATTTATATATTCGGTTAAATGTAATGACCAAAATTTGTAGAAAATTATCATACATTAATTAATGAAAATACCAAGTTCCAACGACTATTTTTTTGCTGGTTGCAACTGAGAATGACGATTCGGTGGTTGAAACGTCCTATTGTTCAGTTATTATCTTCAGGTTATCGGCTTCAATTAATTAATAATATTATGTTTTTTTTGGTTCAAAATTCAAAAGTTTATAATTTATATCATAGAGTTCTGGTAGAATTGGTGGAACCCCCCCCCCCAACTAAATATTACATCCGTATTTATTTAACGGATGGCACTTGTGTATCTGAGTTTATAACCGTTAGGAACATGACTTGAAAATAATTAGGTAGAGCCAAAAACCAGGTTAATTAAAGGAACAAAAGTGAAGCTAACATATTTACTTACAATTTATACAATTCAGGTGCATTGATGAGTGGGAATTATGCTGATTAATTTTTTTTATAGAATATTTTGGTATTTTTGAATCTCTTCATTGTATAACCTTGTTAATAAAAATAACAAAAACTTGAACATGATCTGCACCTATTACGAATAGAGGCTATAGACTTGAAGGAAGATTAAAATATAATGGTTATTTGGGAGGGACTAGATCATAATGATTTAAGTCATAGACATCCCTTGTTTGAATTATCATTACTTTACATATAAATTATTTTGTATCCCCCTGAAGCCATTTTCCTTTGATCTCCTTATAATGACTGATCAGCGTGAATTCTCTATCAAAAGGTTTAGCATCAAAGACATGATCGTATAAACTCCAATTTCAAATTAAGTATTTGTAAAGTTTGGCTCTGTATAAAACCTAATCTAATACTTTAGTTATTATCAATAGTATACAAAATATTTGACATGCTACATTATGAAATGTCCAACAATCATTTCTTATGTGTGCGTGCAAATACTCTACTTTCAAAGAGATTGTTGTTAAATTTTATAAATGTATTTGGTAGGTTGATTTTGCAAATAGTTGGACAAGTTTATAAACCAGAAATATTGGTCAGTAAATTACAAAAGTGAGAGAGTTAAATTAATTTATAGGAAGCAACATGTAACTTGGAGGTAAAACACTTCACAGTGGGTTCTTTGTATTCACCTAGATAGCTAATCAAACGATGTCATGATGATCTTTCCTTGATAATAAATATGAGGTTACGAATAAAAAAAATGTTAAAAAATGTTCTACCTATTAAAATAAAATTGTGGTATCAGTATTTTGTGAAAGCAGTATGAAACGATATTTTCAGTTTTGCTTCAGTCAAATTCGACGCAAGCTAATTTTTCACCTTTCGTTAACTATGTTTCTTATTAGAATTAAATCTGTAAATTTCAAAATGAAGAAAGAATAAACTGTACTTCGATAATAAATTGATTGTAAGTATTACAAGTTGTCCAGTTTGATACCTTCTCCAAATCCTTAGGCCGCTGGTCGAACTTCTGACCAGAGCAAAGCAACATGCAGTTTATAAGAGAGATACGCGAATTTCTCTCATATACAGGCTGCATATAAACATCTACGCCAAGGGCCTAAGTCAGAAAAACCAAAGAAAATGAAGAAAATATCAACCGGGGATGTTTAATAACAACGAACTTCAGTTCTCATCATTTGTAAAAAATAAAATAAAACTTATAATATCAGAATATTTTGCTGCTTGTAACTTGTACTTACACTGTGAGCCTTGTAACAACAGTTTTATTTATATACTTTTAGATACAGAAAATTATTGTCAACCATTTTAAAAAGATGCTTACCACATTATATATAAAAATAAGAAGTTATAAATCTTTTAAATATGATGGATAGAACACTAATTTTATATTATTATTTTAATTACAGGCCAGTTTCTACGACGATGTCGCCATCCTCACTGTTACAATAAATATATTTTTTTAAATTTATAACTGTTTCGTTACAGTTACACAAATTATAATGTTTGTTGTAAGTAATATGGGACTGAGGATGACGACATTGTGTTGAAACGTATTTGATAATTATAAGTTTCTTTTTTTTTAATTTAATACATTCGGTTTATATGTTTTTGTACGTTTTAATCTTTGATATCTCTATGTTGTTATCAGAATTAAATAAATGTTATGAAAACTCTTTAATTCATGAAGATATTTTTTATTGAGAGAAATTGTAACATGCTACTAATTAACAGTTTACACAGAAGACGATGGACGTTAAATTAATTTGTCCTTGCTAAATATTTCATCGGACAAAATACAGTTGGAGATACTTCTTTCTTAAAATAATACTGAACATACTTAAACATTCTACATCACACAATAAACTGCGCAGTAAATTCGTAAATACTCCTTTCTCAATAACGCAATATTGTATTGGTTCCCGATCAGATAAAGCAAATAAGAATGGCTTTTTTCTAATATCAAAGCTCTGTTTCACAACATTATTAATATCGTTTTGTACAAAGTTACGTCCAGAACTTTACATTTAATTATACTTTCAATAACCTGCAAGCAATATACATCTACTTTTAAAATATTTTTCCATATTCAATTAAAAATTTTATTAGTAAATATTTGGTTTTCAAAGATCTTGAAATTTAAATGTCTATTTATTTAATTCAATATATATGAAAATACTTCTATAAATTTCCGAAAATAAAGACCAATGTGTGAAACAGGCGGTGTCAAAATTCGTTAGGAATGAAAAATTACTGACTAAATTGTTAATACACAGATTATTTAATAATTAAATTTGTTCTTGTAATTTATTTATTTAAAGTATAGTATGTTGAAATGTCCTGCAGATCTTGTCTCTACTAAAATACGACAGAGGTTTGAGATGATCGTCGATGGATGAAATTAGCATCTCTGTATTCAGTGTAGTTGTAACAATGGAATTGTTTTGATGTATAGAAGTGGAGGGAACAACAACAGAGTGTGCTACTATTGGACGACTGTTAATTAAAATGTTAAATTATTTTGTTACATTTAAATTTTATTATTATTTTTGTTGGTAATTTTATTTCAAACAGTTTAGGATGGAAGGAAAGAGGGTGGGGTTTGTATTCTACGACTGACGAGAACCTAAGTATGGTTTATAAAACTATTGCTCTTAAAGCCGAAACGAGTGGACCGATTTTAATCAAATTTTGTGTATGGTCATATTTGACCTCATGGCGGGAAGTGATTTCCTATATCTCAATACTTGGGGTTCACTGCTATAAGACAAAATATTATTTTCTCACGAGAGTTATCACGTGATATGTTACTATAGACGTAAATTGTTCAACCCCGTGTGTAAAATAATATTACAGTTCATGGATAATTTGCGAAAAACAAAAACAAACTTTGACGGCCGTTTTAAAAGCTTGAATGAAATCCAAAAAGATTTACGTTATGGACGTTTTAATGGAATTAGAGAGGTGAGTTTAAGCTTTGTTTCGATATATAAATATTGGCAACGTCCATGGATTTTCTTCATTTCCAGGCAACTATAAAACTGACATATTTGTTGACCAAGAGTTTGGTTGGGGGGGGAGTGAGTTAGTAAGTACGTGCAATGTTTTTGCTTCGTACAGTAGCGTAGAGAAAGATTATATCGTGAAGTACTGTTATTCTGTTTCTTATAAATAAAACTGTCAATAAAATGGATTTAGTGGTTCTTTATTATGTTAGTAGTAACGCTATTAGGCCTATATACTCCAATTGAAAGTACTAGATAGTTAACTTTACTCTAGATAGAATAAAACTCGAACACAAATTCTCAGAAAAATTACTTTTACTTAATCAAACGCGTTTCAACGACAAAGTCGTCATCCTTGGTGATACATGAGTTACTATAACTAAACTATAACTCGATATAACTTAAAGTTATAGTTTAGTTATTGTAGCTCATGTATCACTGAAAATGGCGACTTTGTCGTTGAAACGCGTTTGATTAATTAAACGTAACTTTTGTGAAATTTTGTGGTCGAGTTTTATTCTATCTAATAATATTATTTATTTGTAACTTTACTTTGTATGATAAACAAAAGTGTATCAATATACTTCATTATAAAATATTAAAACAGATTGTCATTACTTCAATGAAAATATCATATCGAAGGTATTGTAAGTATTATTAGTGATTATTTTATACTTTGATCTCTGGTGTTTCTGAGTTATCAACAAGATAATGGCTCCGAGGTAATGCTGCCTTGTAATCTAATGACTCTACTTTATTCCTTTTTAGACAAATGAAGACGTGAGAATACATTAACTACAGAAAAACCAGGAATTGGTTTCAGATCTGCACACTTTGAAGTATTTTCAGCTCCATCTTGCAGTGAACTAGATGCGATTTAGCCAACTCCGCCATGACGTTCACATTCTGAGTAACGTATTTGCATTTTATTTTTAATTTATAATGTGTCCCGTAAGTCTCCTATCCTTACAAAGTAACCTCGTTGGAAAACATAACTTTATTTTTTGTAGTAATGAATATCTCTGTAGTATCTGTCTATCTTATTAATGTGTGAAATTAATACTTGAAATTAATGCGTGAAGAGAAAACTGCAAAATCATTATATCGGTTATAAAGAAGTTTCCGTTACACTTTATTTACATCTATGAATGATATATCAGTGTTACATTTGATGTGAATGATTCTATTTAATAGAAAAGTAGTACACCTTTATTTCCATGTCTAGATTCTATGAATAACCAATGGTGTGAAAGCCAGTTTATTCAGTTATATTTGGTATACAATTGGGAAAGTTTACTTCATTTGATTAGCTACATTACGTTTTTTTTTAATTATTCCGAAAATACAGGAAAACATAATTTTAAATGGTTGGCTCTTTGAAGGTTTGTGACAAATATTAGCTGTTACCGAACATATACACGGCTTTTAAATAATTATATTTAATTACTCATTAAACAACAACATTTACCTTTTAATAAAATCTTCAGTTTAATTTAGCATGAATTAAAAATATAGAACATGTACATCAATTTATTTCAAATCTTACTTAACTAGATCATTCATTCCTCAATCATTCTTTATATTAATTTATTTATAACAATTTAGTTCTTTTACTTCTAATTTACTATTTTAAGAATATTCAAGGCCTTTTTTTGCTGTCTTATCCATGAATATTAATACAACAAATTTATCCCAAACTTGACTTAAATTAGAATGCATTCATGAATTGATTCTACTATTATAATACAAAAATACTTTATTTTCTAACATTAACTATTACTTGATTATTCAAATTATTAGCTCCTTTTTAGAATTTTATTATATTTTCCTTTACCAATTGATTTTAGTTTACATTTAAATTATTATATTTTATAGGCTAGCTCAGTTTACATTTATTTAACAAAAAACACAATCTCCTATCTCGGGTCAATAGGTTCTTTTAATGGCTCAATTGAAAGTGAATTTTTTTATAATGAATTTAAAATAATTAACAAGATTT
The DNA here is from genome assembly GCA_963513935.1 of Aphrophora alni. NCBI lineage: Eukaryota > Metazoa > Arthropoda > Insecta > Hemiptera > Aphrophoridae > Aphrophora > Aphrophora alni. The sequence continues at coordinate 14,858,154 of OY740768.1, read as the reverse complement.
TGTACTTATCAAGGGTGGTCTTTCGATTGGTTGATCTGCACTTTTTCACTACACAAAAAAAACTATAATTGACTCTTTTATTTTTTAAAACACCACACTGCTCAAAAACACTTTATTCTGTATTTAATCCTTTTTCTCGTTCTCTTGGTTGATCTAATTTCCAGCTCCTTCTCTGCGGTGATGATGATACCTTGGCACTGTCGATCGAACTCCTTTTCTTTATCTGATTTAAAAACTCCACAAGACTTCTAATCTGCAATTCTTACTGTTAATTATATCTTCTTTTCTTTTACTTTACTTTAAATTAAAATTATTAAACCTTTCTAAATTAGCTCGGAGACGTCTTGTCTCTTTCTTCAATTTTGATGAAACTTTACCGACCACAGAGCAGACACTCTGTCCCTACAACCTCCCTTCAACGACTTCCCTTCTAAGACTCCTCTTCTTTCCAAACCCCGGTCCCTGTAAAACTCTCTTCCTTCTTCGGAACACGAGTTTCGCGCCCTGTTCGCTGATTCGTTTATTTTCCCTAACTTTCTCAACATGTGTCCTTTTTCGCTTCTTAGTGGTCGTTTTAAATCTTGTCCGTTGGTTTTTTAAGCGTGAGATCGTATTCGATTGGTCGACCTACTTTCTCCTTTCCGTTTTTGTGTTTTTTGAAGCACCGTTAGACTTTCTACTCGGTGTACCGTTAGGACGCTGGCTTTACCTTCGATTTCTCAGTTTTTTATATAAAAAACTCTGCGCTCCCCTAAGATCCCGTTATAGTCGTTATTTTAATGTAGCCCATGTGTTTCTCCAAGGTTGTAGAAATCCTGGTTCTATTGTAATTGACACGTACACTTTTAACTGCAAGCAACAGCTGTCGTCTCCCTTCATTTTTTATTTAATATTGTTCCATTTTTTTTATATTTATTATTTTATAAGTTATTTTAATTATTTAATATTATATGTCATGATATCAATTGTTTATCTAGGTGATACTACGATATCGTTACAATATATATATATATATATATATATATATATATATATATATACTATAGCACAACATTATGTATATGTCGGTAGATTTGTATGTTTGGAAAATGTATATAAAGCTTATTTAAATTAATTGCAACATTTCTCCTCGGGTCTAAAGAACTAGCTTAAAAACTGGTGTGATTGGTTATGTAGATATGATTATATGCAATGAACTGTGTACATCAAATGTCAACGGCTTGGTATATATTATGTGCTTTGGGGAGCAATGAGACGTCGTACAGTATGTAATTAAGGGGTCTGTGCTGAATGTGCGCAATGTCTCTCTACAGACACATTTTATGTTGGGGGTAGGTGGGAGTGATACACTTCTCTTCCTGTAGGAAATGAGGAAAGCTAGTATTGATTGTCCAAAGTTAGTTGAGGTAATTATTTACTAAGTTGTGAAACGAAATTTTTTAGTTATATTTGTATAAATTGTAGATAAAGATTGCTTTATGAAAAGATTTGATTGGAAACCTTAACTTAAATTTCTTTTTCTTTTTTAGTGTATAACATGACAATTGTGTTTGCCTGTTTATAAGAAAAATATGACAGTAGTTATGTTTCCCTGGTAATGTAAACACTTGAGAAAGATAGTATCAGTTATTTGTTTATAATGTCAACAATCAAGTGAATTGCGAGTTTTGTTATTAAATAAACGTGAAATGGAGGGAATCTAAATTGCCGATCTTTGATCGAAATTTTACCAAATGTTTTGATAAACTTTTCACTTATTGCGAATTAAAAAAATAATAATAATAATTTTCAAAAAAACCAATCCTTTTTCTTTTACAATGTTCTTTTTCGATAATTTTATAAAAAGTTACGTTTTTGTGAGGAAATTCTATTTGAAAGATGTTAAGAAAGTAGCTTTGAACGTATCACAAGTATATATCTCTAAAATAAAGAAAATAGTAGGAGTCTAACTCAAAATTATATTTTCTTGTTACACCTCAAAATTTAACAAATTGAGACCGATATTGTCAATTATTTGTTCATTTGTAAGCTGTAATGGTATTTACAAGTTTTACTAATAATATAAAAACAATTCTAAAACGTTAAGATATATATATATATAAGATATATATATATATATATATATATATATATATATATATATATATATATATACTTATCCGAATTTAAAAAAGAGAGAAAATACATTTCCAAACAATTCCTTCACGTTTTACGTATATTTGGTAGAAATTATATGTTTTGATTATAATAAGTTCTATCTTGTATGAAGGCGTTGATAAAAATGTAAAATAATAATAATAATAAGTAAAAATTTTTTGAGGATGTAGGCTAAGAAAACAAGATGAAAAGTAAATGTTTTGCCATTTTATTATTTTTTTATGTAGTCTACTATTAAAAAATAACTAGAAATTAAGGTATAAATGGAGTGAAAATTGTAGGAACGAATTCTAGCCAAACCAGCAGTAACAATAATATGCATTCACCGCGATCATATGTGTTTAATAAAATGTTACAACAACTCGGAGACTTGACTAACAATTATAAAACTAGAGCACAGTAAGTGCATCAGGGAAAACAGTATCTTGTATAGACAAAATTGATATGAAATAAATGTGAACACGTTAAGAATATCTTTAAAATAATATCTTGTATAGACAAAAGGGATATGAAATAAATGTGAACACGTTAGGAATATCTTTAAAATAATATCATTTATAGACAAAAGGGATAATAAATAAATGTGTACACGTTAAGAATGATATCTTAAAAATAATATTTTGTATAGACAAAAGAGATATTAAATAAATGTTAACACGTTAAAATTTCAATTGAGATCTATGGAATGCTCCATAAACATTCACTCTTCTGTTCCTCTAGTCTCTAATGAAATATAACTTTATTTTTATTTTTATAAGTGACTTTAATATGAGTCAGAAGTATTTTTCTACTCGGATAAGAAAACATTTGACACCGTGGAACACGAAACACGAGCCACAATATTGTAGCAAGACATAGTGTTGGATACCAAAGTATTCATGATGCATCCCTCCTTCAACCCTATCCTGGACGACATTCAGTTAGCAATGTTTCCCCTTATATTCTAATATTTTAAGAAGTGTAAATATTGTTAAAAGTTTCTTAAAATTAACTTACTTCCTATGCCAAATTCAAATGTGATAACAAAGTAAAACGTCAATTGACTTTTTTAAATTGACATTTTAAATTTTCCAATTGTAATTAAAGACGTGCGAGATCCTAAAATTCCAACCGCACAGCCTCAATCCACAAGTATCCACAAGGTAAAAGGTTTAACAGAAATAGAGTGGTTTAATAACATATATTGAACGTCACTCCACCTCTGTTTTTGTCAGTTAACGTTAGTGGTGACGATCGTAAACTCTACGACTTTCAGTTAGTTTAATTTTAATTCTGGTTCATATTTAAATAACGTACATATGTTTATGTCAAACTACATTTTATAAACAAATTATTTGAAAAATGTAGCTTCTGTGACTTTTCCTGTTTGTTGTTTCCTTCTAAACTGTTGCTTAATCATTAATTGTGAATTTCTTTTCTTCAAAGTGGCGCAATTATTTTTTGAGTAGATCGGATTATTGTTTTATAAATATTTAACTTATTATTTGAAAAATTTTATATCTCAATAAAAATGTTATTAATACTAGTAGTTTAGTAATATATTCTAAGAATTTTGTTTCTGATGGAACTATGCTTCATCAGGAATTAGTTTTGGTTCTAGTGTCGACTAAAACAAACAAATTTCGAGTCCACAAATTGTTAACTAGTTAGTTTATATTCCTGGATACCCTTGATATTGTTGCGGCGTCAATAAGTTAAACATCACGGTTCTTAAAAATTCGTCGTGACTCTTAAATATGAAAATTTAACTTAAATGTTAAAATATACACTTCTCCCCTCCCCAGTCTTTCTGATTGCTTTAAAGCAATTTAACATAATCACAGAAAGTTCCAAAGAAATATATTCTAAATTGTGGTTTTTTATCTTACTCTTTCATATAAATATAATATAAAAATGTTACTTGATGAGCAATATAATTTTTTTTTTCTATTTGTTTTTGTATTTACGGTAATTTTATTTTTTTAAACAGCTAAGTGAATATTTTGATATGACGTTTGTACAGTGCTCTGCATATTTTAATTAAATTTGATACGTAATTATATATTGAATGTTAACTCACAATTTGGAGGCAGCTTCTATAAAAGAGAAATAAAACAAACAGTTACGATTTTATAAAAAATCCTCTAATTGCTCGATTTTAATAAAATAAAATAAAGCCGAGAAAGCGTTTATGGCTCAAGCAAAGCAAGTTTAAAATTAAAATTTGTTCGCAGCCGGCGCGCATGGATCTTTTTCAATATTTGAATGACAACTACTGAGCTGATATTTTAGCTAACGAATAATTTTGGTTGGTTTCTATTTCGTTTTGGGGACGAGTGAGTGAAAAGTTTGGTTCAATGAATTCGAATGTTTAGTTTCCGTCAGAAACATTTATTTTGTTAAAGCTGTGACCCTCATAACTCACTCAGTGTAGCGGTAAATCAGTCGCTCTGCGCAGAGAGGTGCAATGATTATTTGTAATTACTATTCTTTTCTTTATTAGTCTCTCTTTCGTTTTCCATTATGATGCAGTGTGTGGCAACAGTACACATTTGAGTTGTCAATAATTAGAGTACATTTGAGTTATTAAAATACAAAAACACAATTACAAGTACAGTATAAACATTAAATATATTAACAATACAAAAAACAAAAGTTTACAGTACTATATTACAGTTCCAAGTACTCTTCCACAGAGATAATGCTCACTCTATCAGCTAATTTACAAGAGAGTGAATTATTTAATTTATCAGTAAACTAAATTGATTTGCTAACAATAACAAAACATTCAAAGGAGTATTGAAAAGGAAATTGTTGTATATTCTTACATTTTGCTCGTTGAAAGAAAGTCGAGTCCTTCCCTTGGGAAATAACTCTTTCTCCTTCAGGAACGTGGCAAGCCTGCAATAGAGTCGCAGTTGAGTTGATCTTATTAACATCGGTATTAAGACAAACATTTTCCTATTGTAAGACATAACGTATCAACTCATTACAAGAAACCTATATTTCATATAGTATAACAAACACATAGAATACAATTCTCACAAAAAATACGCCTAAGTTTCAACGCGTTTCAACGACAAGCGTTGATTGGTGTAGCTCGTGTATCGCTGAAGAGGGCGACCTTGTCGTTGAAACGCGTCCGATACTTAGGCGTATTTTTTGTGAGAATTGTGTTCTGTGTGTTTGTTATACTGTATAATTTTTCTCATAAGTCAAGCTCAACATTTAATATATCTTTGATATAATAATAAATTCACTCGTTAAGCATCTCCAAAGTTTTACGAATTTATATAGTGTCAAGTGAGTGTCTCAACATATACCGTACTGATTTTGATGAAATAAACAGATATTGAATAATTTGATAAATTAGTACTTACGATAACACATTGAAATTCAAAACATTTAAAATGCAAAGAATTTTATTTATGTTATTTCTTTTATAATTATAAGTTAAACATAAACAAGTTTGTAACTAAAATATAAAATTGTGTAACGTTTTCCATGTTATTAAATACAAATTAAGTTTAACATATAACGTTGCTGTAAATGAAGTAAAGTTTATCGTGTCGTGCTGATATATATAACGGTTACCCCAAATTTTTAGAGATAATTATGTATTACAATAAAATCTTCTATCCTGTAGGAGTGAGTACGAAACCCTCATTATGGCTGAACTGTGGCCGCCCCTTCATCCTTCTCTAAAGAGGTAGATTCTTCTTAATATATCAATAAATTTATATGAGAAACAGAGGGAATTAAAAACATCAGTAGCGTCAAGTGTGGTGGATACCATCGTGAGCTTACTACTACAATTAGAAGGCACTGCAAAATCATTAGGTTTACTAAGTACAGACAGTTATTTATGGAAAAGTCAAGGTTTACATTCAAAAAGGCCAAGAAATCGGTCTCGTACAATGTGCAATTGTTAGGGCAAAATTAAAATGTAAACTATAGCATAAAATCAGCAATACAGCTGGAATAAATTTTTGATTGGTCACAACTAAATTAATCAAGTGAGCATTTTAACAAATTGGAATAAATAAATCACAAACTAGGAGAGGGAAGAAATCGGATAGAGATGGGGAGCTAATTCAGTTAGACCCAGATAACTAAATTAAAAATATTAAAATAATAAAATGAAGTATAAATCTAAATAAAATAAAAGTAATATACAAGTGTAAATTTATTAAAATGAAAAGCTTTAAAAATGAAAACCAGCTTCTCTTATGTTAATTTTATATGTTTGTAAAAAAAAAAGTTATAAAATTAAAATTGATTATAATATAAGTGTTTTTTAAAACTTCAGTTTACAAATGTATAAAATATTTTCAAAAGGCGAATTTTTAATATAAAAGTGCAATACAAAATTTAAAATATCTTGATATACATATATATATGTTAAGGCGTGCTTTGTTAAAGTCTTCATAAAAAAAGAAACGGAGAACCTTATTTTTAAACTCAGTATACTATACGATAAGATAAATGTAAGGCACAGTTAAAAAAGAATAAGGAAATTACCTTGTTTTAAAATTTGGAAATATATTTAGAAATGTGTTTTAAAGGAGAGGATATTATTAATTCTAAAAAATAGTTAGCCTCGGTTGAATCATTGACAATACCCAAGAGTAGCACCATTTTACGACAGTTTTATAATAGTATATAAAATCATTTTAAAATTCATAAAATATATAAACTACACATAAATCAAATTATAAAATTAAACTAGTAATTTTGTATTATAATTTAGAACAAAAGGAGGCAAAAGTTGGTGTTTGGTATTATTAAATATTTAATTATAATAGTTAGACCGATATCTTGGTGGGGGGGGGGCTACTCAGAGTCTTGGACCACTTTGCCAGATCGGTATATCACAGCTAAATGTCTTGACACATGATTAATTTTCTATACTAGCTATCATTGATGAACATTAATTTATATAAATTTAAAACATACATTATAACACCTTATTAATGAGATAGGAGGAAATCCGTTCAGATGAACTTATCACGCGCCAAATACGCCACTAATAGGCCTAGTAGTAGAGCACATGGATTTAACCGTATAATGCCAATTCGCGACTGCGCTTCTATTTAAATCCCTCCGAGGTCTTGGACCCTACCTTCCGAATTACCTTATAATATTACACATTTTATTAAATTAAAGAAGTACAATACACAAACAAGTCTTCGATTTGTAGATACGTAATGTCCTTCTTGCTCGCCGAGCGTTTCTATTGGGAGGAAGACATTAAATTTCGTCTTCTATCGGGCTCGAGGGGAAGGCACGCAACCCGCAATACGTCGATGTTGAGTTAGAAATCTATGGAACAAGGGTGCTGAAATATCGAATTCGCCACATATAGTATTATAATTATAAGTTTTTTATGTGCGCGTGTGTGTGTGTCTGCGCGCGCGCGGTTTCAATGCTTTAATTAAGAGATTAAAGGTGCAAAGGTAAGTATGCGTTTTAATTTACACAAATAAAGATTAAAATTAAAAACCCAAATAATGTACTGTATCTTCCTTTTTGTATTTATTACACTTTGTTCAATTAGAAATTCCTAAAACGTAGTCATTATCATTTTTGATGGTCTCATAACATCTTAAAGGTTATGTGAAATATGCCTTACATAAACCTAAAAGGTCTTATATAAAAGTTTTAAGTTATACAAAATCAATAAAGTCTAAACTAACAGAGAGAGTTCGAATTACTGATTAAATATTTACTCTGGCAATTCAAGCAAGTTAAACGTACCTACCAAAATTGCACAAATCATATTCATTTAAATTGTATATTGATATACTTAAAATATCAACACATAAAATCTTCTTCTAGCAAATTTGTATATTAATTAATAATAATTATACAAATAAGAGACTATACACATGCAAACAAAAGAAAAATAAATAAATACACAATGATAACACTAATAATATTAAACAATATAAATCTTCCATAGTAACATAAATTATTGTCTGCGGGGGAACACAAATATGCAGCCTTTAAGGCAACCCGCCCCACCCCCCGTTCACAGGTTACCGAGCGACTGTGATAAAGAGAAAGAAAAGAAAAACTTTTTTTAAATTTAATAAATATAAGTTTGAGTGAGGATAATTCACAGCAATTACAATATACTAAGGACAGAACATTCACAATTAATGTACTAGAGAACAACAAAAAAGCGGAAAATAAAACAATAAAAATAGTCAAACAGACATATAAATAATAAAGTTTAACAATACGGTTAAATAGATTATTGTTCTATTTCTTACTGTTCCCAAAGATTATTTCTCCCATATGTACAGTCACTCCTAATGAAACTCAACATTTTCACTCTTAACACATACAAGTCCACAGCTTACACACATACAAAATGTTTCGTCACAAAGACCTCGTTCAGCAAGCTCCCAACATCGTCCATACTTACATAGATTACAAACAGTATTGGCCCAAATACCGAACCCTGGGGACCCATATTTTTTCTTCCTTGTATATTTCCAATAGTACCCTGAATTCGTGCTCACCGTTTCCTGGAGAACCAATTATTTACAAGACCTCTAATTCCAGAAGAACATTATGATCAAAGCAATCAAAAGCTCAAGTTATATCTAAAAACAAACTACTAACACATTTTCCCTTACCTATTCCGTCCATGACGTTTCACATACAATTAACAAGAGCTGTCTCAGTATATAGATGGTATTATTGTAAAAATCCAAGAGTTTTTTTTTTCTTTCTGATTTTATTAGCTAAATTTGTTTTAATTTAAGAATTCTACTAAACAGCCTAGACGCTTTGAATTCAATGCCCTACCTAGGAATGGCAAAATAAGTTTTCTACCAAATTTAGATTAAGATTGAAAAGAAGTTAAAACAAAATAGGTTCGTTTAAAGCAATTAGGTTTCGAAGGAAAATAATGTTTGTGATGATGTTAAAATTCAATATATATCTCGTTCAAATTTGTATCTGTGCTCAAAGAATAGAACATCAAACATTCAGGAAATAATAAAGAGGTATATTGCGACTTTATCCTTTGTGTATAAATAATGCTTTTTAGAAAGTAATCTAACACTGTACTGCTGGTCTTATTCAAACATTCGTGGCTCCCATATAAATAAGATATTTTCAACAAATACATTTACATTACGCTCTTATTAATAGTTAAAATGGAAACATCTTTTTCCACAAACACTCGTAAAACGCGAGTGAATAATGTTTTCAGAAATGGTAGTATCTGTCAATTAAAAGGCATCGTACTTATACTATGTATAAATGACATTCGAATTATTATTTTGAAACATAAAAGTGTATGCTATGTTGTTTTACACAGTCATTCAAACTCAAAAAGATGTTTTATAGTAGACAACACGCTGTGTGTCATAGAACAACGTCAATTTATTGTGAATTTATATTTACAATGAAACCATCAAGTTATTGAGGTGGAAGAGTATTCAGTCATCCGAAAATGTTTTGTTTTTAAAATGTTTTGGCGTGGTAAATTAACGTACGTAGTAGATGATTTATAACTTATAAAGTGTCTATTATTTACAGTATATGGAAATTGGCTATGCAGAAAGAAAGCTAGTGTAACATGGTATTCTACTGTATTTATAGAGTACTTACTGCGTCCGTTTATAAAGCTCGGTTCCAAACCGTTTACGTCTTAATGTAATAAGCCAGAGTTGTTAGTGTCAGACCTTAACTGTTGATTTCTCTTTAGTATCAGTATCTGCAGATCATCAAAATTCGCTGAAATAAATATTTGTATGTCGGTGCAGATCCTGCTGATTGAATTTGCGAATATAAGGCTTGGTGGGTACGGGTTGGGGGTACGTGGATCTACTTTATTATGCGTTGCCAGGTTATCAGATCCGATGCTACAATTAATATAAATACACTGGGCGAATCTCAATCTAGGCTAGCCATTTTTGACGATTAATTCTAAAAACTAACCAATCTACACTAAAACCAATATTAATCTTAACTACATTGTATTGACACAACCTGTCGGACTAATACGAAAGGCCTATCATGGCCGTGTATTAGTTCAACTAATAATATTAAGATTACAAAAACGCGATTGGACCAGATATAAATCCTAGGGCCATACCAGCCCTATTCCTTTGGGTTTAACTAGGCATGCTTAAATATTCTTAAATATTACGGCACTAAAAACAATGCAAAGAAGAACCATGTAAAGACGTCTTCCCTCACTCTCGGTTGGAACACTACTGCCGCGTTATCTAGTCCCACGCTTACATACAAGATATCTAAGGGGATGGGGGTGGGGGTGACTAATCACCATAGTGATTTCTAATCTTTTAAACTTAATCGTCAAAAAATGGCTAACCTAGATTGAGATTCGCCCAGTGTACGTATATTAATTTTAGCACGCGATCTGTGACCCGGAAACGCATAATAAATTAAATCCACGTACCCCCAAACCGTATCCCAAACTATACCTTCGCAGAATGGTAGCAGAGAAAAGTGTCTGCTAGACTAGCCAAAAAATAAAAACTGAATTACTGCTTCCATTTAGAAATGTATTGATGTACATTTTTAAGTAACAGCATACAATGATAATAAAGTGGATTTTTTATGAAAACTACATCATTGACTTATTCATGAAATATAATAACAATTCCAATAAAAACAAACCTAATTATTGTTCATGGTCCGTGGAGAGACATACGTACATGTAGTATCATTACAATAAATACCTTAAAAACACACATAAACAAAGCCTTACAACACATAACAAAAAGACAAGTAGCATACATTTTATAGCTCTTTTCAATAACATAATATTCTCCTAATCAACAAATTATTTATCTGAATTATACCGATACTCTATGCACTTCACAATAATATCTCACACTATTTTACTCCTTTATATTTAAAAGCTGATTAGAGACTATCTTGCGTAATCATTCATATTATATTTGAGACATTCAAGGTATTTCATAATAACGTAGTGTTCATATGGTTTAATTGGACATTTTCTAAATTCTTATACAGAGTGAACCAAATTTAACTTTTAGATTTTTAAAGAAATACTTTCGTACCAAATGTATGAAACACCTCAATAACTTTAACTCAGTTTTAGATAGAATTCTGAAACTTTCAGTATAACGTGTCGGTCAACTACACTATCTTTTGACGTACAACAGAAATTTCAACCCCTTCTTGGAGGTTGGCCCTGGGGTTGTGACTCAAATATTTTAAATGGGAACACCCATTGTGTGATAAAACATGGTTAAAGTTCTCTTTAAAACAATGAAAAAATAGCGCAAATAAATAATTTCTACGATACATCTATCCAAAATGGCGACCGATTAAAGTTTTGATTTTTTAGTTTTAGAAAATTAAATAAGTTCAAATGAAATAAATTAAACTTCAATTTTATTTTTAAATTAATGCAGACACTTGAAAATGAAAATGGAATTGAGAAAATTTTATTAATTTTAAATAAGATCACATAAAAAATAAAATTCTTAAATTTCAATTGGGACATAATAAATTAAATAAAAATTATAATAACAAATTAAAATAAAATAAACTGCAAATACAAAACAAGTAATGAATAAAATGAAAGTAAGAATGCTTTCATTAATAAAATTGACCCCTTGTGCCAGAAGGGGTTTTAATTCTGTTGTACGTCACAAAATAGTGTAATTGACTTCCCATAACGAACCAACCCAATACGAAACCACCAAAAACTCACTGAAAACAAAGAATGACCTCTCTGACCTCTTAGTGGATTGCATTGACCAATTTTGTTTCGACTTAGTAGTGTGTTGTTTGTTATAAGTAATACAAAGTAAATGGTGTAGCACTAATGTCTATGATCTTGTAAACATTTATGTTTCTTTCCTGTGGTCACATCAGTGAGAAAATACGTTTTGTTTTTTGTCTTTAAGTTTTACATTTGAAGAAAAACAATGTTTATTATTATAGTCCATTCATTATTTAGGTAACTGTAAAAAATTGGTTGGTAAAAATAAATTAGTTTTATACCCTAAAACGCAAAACGTGTGATATGCAATTATAATTATTTCAACTAAGTAGACTTCAATGTATTTAAGAACCCTTACTGGTTTTCAAATCAATAACACAAATTCGAATTTTATGCCACTGAAAATATTATGTTCTTCTGTTAATGATTAAAGAACGGAGAGCGCCTGCAGAGTATACTACCCCCCGAGACACGTCTGTATCTAGATTGCCGCAAGGCTCCTAGTTAGGTTTTATCCCCTCTCCATTATTGAAAGTTAAAATAAAGTAAAAGTCATTTAGAAGATAAATTTCTGTTATTTATTTTTTCCCGTCCAATCTTTCAGTTCGCGTACATGCACAGATTTTGTTCAAGTGTGGTTAATATTTTTTATTTAATTAAACCTTCACAAGCACCGAAATTGTATAATGGACGTAATTGTAAATCTTGATTTTCAAAATTTAAGATGTGAAAAAATAAAAAATCTATAAATCCATTACTGAAGGTTATAAAAAAAAACGAATTAATTTTTCTCTTAACAATTTTCTAGTTGGTTGTTATAAGACAAAACTAAAACAAATAATTCATACAACAGATTAAAATGCATACTAAAATACGAAGAGTGTGTATTTACAGTGTCCCCCCCCCCAATTGAAATGAAATTATTTCTATAAATGCCATCAGTCAATACAACTTACGTAGGCTGTCGTATATTCACTCTAATTAGTCTTACTTTTAGACAGTTTTTTTTTTATTTCATATTTATATATTATGTATATTTATGTTAGAAAAGTTTTGAAAGTTTGATATTTCAAGAACTATTTTAGATTAAAAGACATTCAAATTCTCATTTTAAAGCTCTTAACCTGAAAAAAAAGTTTACTATGATATACAGAGTGTTCCAACAATTAACAAAACAGGATTTTTATCAATTTTTTTAAAAAATATAACGCTATTATTATTTTTACATATTATAATAGGGCATGATTATTGATTGCCTTACTAGACGGGTTGTATTTATATTTAACTAATTTTTGTACTTCCTGCTCACAGTCCTTTTTTTCTTTTATTTATTTATTTTATTATTTTTTTTTGTTTATTTTTTTATTTTATTTTACTTTTTTGTGTGTAAATTTTAATTTATACAATTGACGCGAATCAAGGAATGCAAGAATTCCAGTAAAAATCTAGGTTTGATAATGCCTGAACAATAGGCGAAACGACGTAACCAATAAATAAAATAAAAGAAAAAAAATGGACTGTGAGCAGTAAGTACAAAAATTAGTTGAATATAATAGGACAGTTTACAGTTACTTATAAAGGAATTTTACTAATCTTTAAATATCAACCTAATTATGGCGATTTAAAATTTGCAATTTTGCAAAAACAATATTAAAGGTTCTTGCAGCTCTGAGTGAAATAGTGATTTATTTGTGGTTATTGTGATGTAAAGTAAGCCAAGATATGTGTTCGAAATTACGTATGCAGTAGAGAGTGTTTGGAATAAGTAAGCAAATATATCTTAAATATTTCTTAATTACACACATATTAGAACCAGATATTTATTTTATATTATCAAATAATATAGGTTAACACAATATATAAGAGTGTATAATTAAATTCAATGTATTATTGAAATCGATGTTTAGGTGTGTACCAAGCAATGTTGTATTGAAGTTAGGCGTTGAGGTTGGATAAATATGTCTTTACTTAACAGTCCACATGGTATAATGGTTGTAACAAAATAGATTTTATGTTTTTGTACAATTATTTCTTTAATTGTATCTAAATCTAAAACTTTGCTCTCTCCCATTTGTCATGACAGTTCGACTACTTGTAATTACTTTTAGACGAAAACTGTCCAAAAATTTTAATGAAATGTATGTGCTTAGGTTGGTTCTATAAAAATGTACCAAAAAAACAATAACTATCTTTATGAAGTAAAATAGCCGATTTTCTAGTTATCGATACCAACATAAAATAAAATTGTCCTGTTTTATTAAAACAGGTTTTTGGGGTCACTTTTAAAAAATATTCTATAGAATAGTAATGGTCACACTTTTCCCTAATTTTTAAAATTCAATTCGAAAAACATATATCCAATACAGACTTTTAATACATATATAATTCTAAACATTTCCGATATGAATAAATGAGTTGAAACAAAACACGAACAATATTGTGTATGAAATGAAATGTAACTAAATTTGAGTTAGACAGTTGTAAGGGTGTTGAGCGATATTAAAAGTATCTTCAATTGTTAATACAATAAATTTATAAAGAAAACTGTGAGCCTGTAGTGATTGTGACATAATGTACTGACAATCTGTTTAGAACTCCAATAAACAAACGCAAGTGCACTCACCTTCTTGTGAGTCTTCAAAGAAAAAACAATCGACCATTTCTTTGCAATAAATAGTATCATAAAACTCCCATAAACAGAGTTGGTAGTAAAATACATACGTGATTTATTTATGAATGTCTTATGGGGACAATTTTAAAGCAAAAACTGTGTTAATCATTCATAAGGGTTTCCTCTTTCCTATGCTAACTTCGTTACTGTTTATTTTTCCAACTTTTCTTACTTTCTATCTTTCCTTTACCTTCATAACTCAATATTTTATTAATATTCTTGCAAGTTCTTTCCACCTTCGATTCCGTTACTTTTTATTATTGACTGATTGCTTCCTAGTCTACCTAAACAACATGATTAAATATTAAGATTTAAAAACACCCAAACATGACTAACAGGAACTTTTCTTTTGAAAAGGAAAACTCAAAAAAGGATGATTAACCAAATTTAAATGATTGTAATTTGGTTAAATATTGAGGTTTTTAAAATTTACAGCTTTTAACTAAATTAGATATAAACTTGATCCACTCACTATGAGTTTAAAGTTGAAATAACTTTGAAATTATCTCTTGAAAAATTAATTAAAAATTTCTACCGTTCTGACAAATATTTGTTACTAATTTTTTGTTTTTTATTTAATTAAATTACAACTAAGTTTTGCTTATCTAGTAATTTGCTTTAAATATTAAAGTCATAAGTTTCGGAATATCATCCAACGATGGAATCTTATAGTCTCTTGTGGAGACATATTACACACTACAGACTAAAAGCTTCGTTCATTTCAAGCGTCGAACATCTTCTGTGTTGAACACAAGACTTTTCCCAGGATTCTAATGTTTTTGAAGTCTGTACATGTGGATATATAAGACTCCATATCTCTTAATTTCCACTGGGACAGTGTTCATCCTGAAATAATGATGGAGATTATCATTTCGAATTAACCATGGTAGTTAACCATACTGCGAAGATCCATATTTGGGAATGTTTATAGAATTTTCGCATTGGTTTAACGTAATTATGGTGTTTATTTTAGCATTTGTTTTGCTAGCTGCATCCCGTTGGTTTAAATCGGTTTTAATATCTGCCTATATGCAAGAAGTTTATTTTGATCTAATGTTGAGATCTTTCCAAGCAACAAATTCATTTTTCTGAATTTAATTTTTAACTCCGTAATTTTCTTCTTAACAGTACTCGCAGGAATTATAGAATGATAATTTATTATAAATTGCGTTTGATTTATGTTTTTGTCGGTGAAATTCACATAACTTGACTTTGACTCCTTTTTAATCCAGATACTTAGATCTATCAATAGCTTATTGGAGTGTGCATGCTGCTTTCTTAACATTGACCCCAATTTCCATAATTACAGTATCATCCAGTGTAACCATGATTGTTTCAAAATCTTGATATATGATATTTCATGAGCTAATAAAAATATACAGTACATGTAAAAGGGCACTTCCATGATGAACACCTGCTGTTCTTTATCTCAGAAAATCATATTCATGATTGACCCTAATCATCTCATTTTAAAATATCGTAATTTTTTTTAAATTTAATGTTTATTTGTTTTATTCTTTTAGTCTGATTTATGTGTGTGTGCGTTCAATATGTGAAAACGAATTGTGTACCTGCGCAAAAAGTAATTGGATATTTAACTGTTAAGTTTGATTGACTCAAGAGTTTGTATATTTTTAACGCTAACCTTTTATTCAACCACGCGCGCTACTGCGGCAGTTGATTGGGTGTTATGTATATGTTCATTAAATATAGAATTTGGGTTTGAAATATGATAATGACAACGCCAAAGCAGTGTAACGTTCAAACGATTGTAGATTTGTAGAGAATAGGAGACTGTACAGTATTATTAAACATAAAATTTGTAAAGGTAAAAGTTGATAAGGGTACAGAGTTGATAAAGTTTGAATGAAAACGTGAGTAACGTATATTTTTGTTAAGTCAAATTTAAAATGAAACCATAAGTTCCCAATGGTAAATAACGCAGATTGTATAGACAGCACGACAATACCGCCGCCGGCTTTTGAACAACCGCCTAGATGTTAACTCTTCCCTTAATAATTCAGACTGATTCCTCTTACACGACCTCAATTTTTCCAGTAATAGCACAAAAGCCGGATACTATACAAGCACGGAATATTTTTCCAAATCGCTAATTTTTGTAGTTGAATTGACATAGTTGATGTCTTTTTTACCCATAGACACTATTAAAAGTAACTGACGTACGTTGACAGTAAAATGCATTTGATTTATTATATGTTTTCTCTACGACACTTTAACAAATATTAGTTTCGCCTATATATTTAAAAAATAATTGTAACCTCAAAATTTGTACCTTGAATCTTAAATATGTTTACAATAGCCAACTTATACTTTTCGTTCATACTGGGAAACACAATATCATTATGCATGACAAACTATTATTATTATAACTTAAACATTAATGGCATTATGCAACAGGTTTGTGTTAAAGTATTATTTATTTGTCTAAACAAGTAAAACAAAACACTTTGTTCCTTTTAAGGAAAAAGATTTCTTAAAAGCTTTGTTGTAAACAAGCTCATCATAAAGCTACTTGAGGAACAAAGTAACTGTATAGCTTTACAATAAGGAAACTCCGTCTCTCTTTCTCTCTCAACACAGTAAAGGAAAACTAGATTTATATTATGTTTGATACATTGTGTATTGTATTGTCATATTAAATGAGACAATGTTAGTATTTAAAGTTAAATTTTTAAAGGAAATTACGTGAAAGTAGAAATCATTCTTCCTCACCGCATGTACGGTGTGTGTTCAAAGTACCATATCTTTACAGTCGCACATATAGTAGAGTTGAGAAAGTGAATATTTATTGAAAAAAGTGATGTCCGTAGATAGATTTGTAAATGTAGTTTAAAGTGGGATTTTACTGGTATTCAGACATTGTGCCTAAATACAAGGAGATGGAAGTGAATTGCATTGTCCTTACACATGAAAGTGATATGATACTTTAACCAGTCTCGAAAATCCCTAAATAAAGAAATTACTAAAACTACTAAACTCATAAGATTTATAAAACAGCGACCTAATGTAGCTAACTTCAAACTACTTATAGTCTTTCTCTCCTAGTCAGTCATTAATTACACAAACATAACACCAAGTGTAACAGTTACGACTCCACAGATGGGATGCTCCAGGTAACTTCAACATCACCCCAAATCAAGGCAGAATGTATTTATCATCTTCCAATTCTTATATACTGTATATACTTACAAAAATGTCAATTTATGAACTCTTCAAACTTACTCATGAAAAGTTCAACTACTAAAGGAGACTGACATGATGTGCCATCAAGCTGTTAATTTTACATATTCGTTAATTCTATGAGGCTCTACATCGTTCATAGATAAAAAAATCTGTAAAATTTGCTATAATTTCTTTAATAGGAATGCTAGGAAACGATAAAATCGCGTCAAAAGAAACTAAAATTTCATTACTTGAGGTAAAATCACGCGCGCGTACTAGCAGTGAGAAATGATTAACAGACAACCCAAACGAATGTTCTAATCTCAGTGCAAATTGAATAATTAAGAATAAGAGTAACGACCATCAGTAGATGATGGATTTTCATTAAAAAACATACACTATTGTACTTCCCACAATATTATTGAGCTTTGTCGATTTAGGTTTCGTCAGTTACAGCATTTAGAGTTAACTAATTAATAATTAGTGGTGAGGGTACTCGCCACCCCTTCAAATTTTAAATAGAGTCGTTTAGAACTAACCTCGTCGTTAAACTACCTAGTAGGTACGGGGTTGTTGTAACTGCTAACCTTGTTGTATGCACATTGTTTCTAAAGTCTGTTCTAAGTTACCTATAAACCTAGGTCGTAGAGTGTTTATTTATTTATTTAAATATAAAAGACATTTATTTTACAACCATTACACTTACTAATACTGACAAATACAATTCTATAACATAAATAGGATAGAACTAAGCTTTCTTGAAATTATGTCTCTGGGGAAAACTCGTGATTGTTTAAAGAGTGAAAAGTGTATCGTAACTGCTTTTACGGACAAAGCAAACAGTTAATTCAATTTTTTATTTCACTTCTCACGATATTTGGCTTTCTAAACTGTTTACGTGTACAGTTTTATTACGTGTGCAATTTGTCATTAAGATGAATTACGATTCTAACTTGGTTCTTAGATATTATTATGCATGTCAAAAGCACACAAAAATATGCAACACAGATATAAAAAAGTCAAAGCTAGGTTTTCGAATAATGTAATTCGTAACACATAAGAAGAATCGAAAGAAATGCCATAAGTGATTTATTTATAAGCACACTATTGAATAATAATCTAAACCATGTCCATTGCAAGTCTTAAAAAACAAATGTTATAAAACCAACTCATTGTAGATTCAATGTAGAACAGATGACTAATTCAAACTAAGTAATTATTAAAAAAAATTAGTAATTTATTAATACAATTTTTTTTTAAATATGTCATCAAAGACTAAAATTTTCATGTATACGACGGAAGAAAGGGAAATTGTGAGGAAGAAATGGTAAAACATTTGCTAATCCGAATTCAAAATCAATTGGAGTAAAAACTTAAACCAAATGTCCAATAACCACTGTGACGGTATTCGCAATAAGGAAAACAAGGATTTACCGAACCACAAAAATAACAAACAAAACTACAGTCTGGGATGCCAGACAATAGTTGGGTGAGCTACCTGTCACTCATAGCAAGACGCCTAGTATCCTACTAAGATTGTTTACTAATTTTAAAATTGTTTTGTTACGATTATATTATCGGCGTGTACATGAAATTAAAAGAAAAATAAGTTAAAACTCGACCATATTACTGCAACGTAAGGAATAACTACAATTATTAAAACATAAAATACAATGATGAAGGATGAATGATTGATTGTAAGACTTTAATAAATCTACTTATGTATAAAATATTACCCTTATCCCATTCTCAGAGGTGTATAGAAACATGAACCTCCCTCCAACTCTTAACCAGCTCTCACCGTCTTGCCTGATGTAACTGACTCGGATGTAGAACGGTCAACTTTATAAAGTACCTGTACAATCATTAGGAACATAAATTAAACCGATAAGTAAATAAATTTCAATCAAATTTTATAACACTGAACTATTTAATAATCTAAATAATATATTTTTTTAATTTTATATTATTTCTTTTAAAGGTATATAGAAAAGAAAATAAACCACGAAATAACTTTATCACATTGAAATATAATTTGTAAATTACCTTTAAAATAAAAATGAATGGAACAAATAAACTTTACAATTATATTGATTTAAAATAAATAAATGGATTTAAAATGAAATTTCGAATATATTGTAAATTGAAGTCAAATGAATATGCAATGAAACTTAAATTATGAAACAAACAAATAAATATTCACACATAATATCAGACTAACCCCTCCCCCTCCAACCTGATGTAAAAGTTATTATCTTGGCTTTAATAAAGAAAAAAAAGACGAGTGATGAAAAGGTCCTTTATCTCCATTCATTATTATTTGTTCGACAGCTTTAAATATTGAAATACTTTCTAAACTGTATAACAACCTGTCAGATGTAACGTTATTTAAAACTATGTTGTGGTTCGTTTGAAGAATTTTTTCACCCTCACTAGATGTTTTTATTATGTTTAATAGGCCCAAATGTTCCTAGAATTCCGTAATATTTTTCGTTTTGTTTAGCTAACATAAATCTTATCACATAGTCACATTTACTTTCATAAATTCCAGACTTCTTCAACATCGAAATTTTATCCTTAGGATTTCCTAAATAATTGCCCAAGACTATTATTACTTTTGTTAGCTATTTTTAAATTACAGTTATTAAAAATGAACTCCATACCTTTAGTAACGTTTAAGTCAAGGTACACTAATGTATTTGTCTTTAACTTTTCTTCCGGTAGGACTGTCGTGAAATCATACTTCAGTTTCTGTTTCCTTAATATATTTTCAATAATTTTAAAATTAAACTGGGCTATACTTTTAGTAAAATTAAATATCTTTTTAAAAAGGTTTTGGTATGAGGGGGATTTAACCATACTGTAATCGTATAAGTTTGTTTTGTAATGAGTTACACTTCAACAACCAAACGAATGAAAACACAACTTTTCACAAAAATAACTTTATTATAACACAAATACAGGACGACGTTTTATTGACTAAGTCATCATCCTCAGCTGCTACGTGCACACAAACTCTACCGACAGTTTAAGTCTAATACATAAATTGTCCAAAAAAGCTACTGTGTTCAGTTCAATTTCATGAGTGAATTAATAAACTGTGTTTACTATTAATCTGATCTAGATATTCCTCGAAACTACATTGGTAAGATAAAAAATGGCGAATGGCGTTGAGGTCCACTTACCTCAACCGGTTATTTTTAACTCTTGTTAACCATGAAAAGAACTATAAAAAAGACCAAAAGTTATCCTTAGCTATTGATAATACTCACTGTTAAACGTAAAATAATTTTGATCTAATCAAACCTCAGTTTATTTTACATATTTAGACATTATCTGAGGTTCTTAATTAGTTCCTCCAAATATCCCTTAGTTTCTTTAGCCGGAAAAGTGAACTTGCGTCAAAAATATCTCATTAACGTTGCTGTAGTTTCACATCATTAAATTTGTTCAGCTTTAATTCAAAATTATGAGAATCTATTGTTTAGTGATGTACAATTTGGAAAGAACGAAAGTCAGTGGGTTTATTTCGTAAACAATGGGTCTCATAGATTTACCTTCATTGTTTATTTTGGGAAGACACTGTATTGGAAATGTTGAGTTTAAAAATATATTTTGTTGGTATTACTAACTAAAATTTTTAACAGCATATTTCGTTACATTAATGTATATGTTAAAAGGATGCTTTGATAATTTCGTCTAACATGTTTGTTTATCTACTGAAATAATCTGTTTCATTCAGGATTAAATTTGTATGTTTTTAAATAACGTTAATCCTTTTCTCTTAGACATTTAACTAGATCCAATTTTTTTTTCCCACCAAAGCGAAATTATTTTATTATCCTTATTGAAATTTACATTTTACTGTATTTTAATTCTATAAATATTACTAATGTAGGTTTGTTAGAATCGTTTAAATATTATATGGTTTTTTCCATGTTCACTACTATATCTTCAAACGTATTGTATGTATAGTTAGTAACAGAAAATTTAAATCCTTAACTTAAAAGATCTCTGGATTTATTACGGTATTAGTTGGGGTGGGGGGTCAGAGAATCTTTGTTTTCCCTAAGTATTTAGAGTTTAAAAAAAAAAAAAAAACTGAAAATAAAAATAAACAGATTTCATCTCGTTCCCTTAATTGATTTTGATCCATATTTAATCATTTCACGAGGGATCTCCTACATATCAACCTTGAAATCATTAATTATTGAGAAATCACCTATTCTTGGCGTATTACCCTTTCTCGCTCTCCTATTAATTTCACTCTAAAATCGTTATTTCAGGGGTTTTCAGACTTGTGCTAATTTCATGGTGAATATAACGATTCATGGAGACATCACCAACAAATATATTTAATTATATGGATACTAACATATCACATCACACATCTACGTAAATAACACATCACATAAAACTATACAAATTTTATGTTTGTATACTTACTTTAGTATAATTATATATGTAACCAAGGCATAAGTAAAATCACGACCCAGTCTCTAGCTAACATAACCTGTTCATACTTGGCTTCAGAGGTTTACAAGAAACAGAACATTACCCAAGGGAAATAATACGAAGTCACATAATGTTTGCTTTGTGAACGTGGTGAGAATCAAAAATAAATTTATATACACAACGATAAAAGTAACTTGACTGGAATAAAACACAAATGTTTGTACAGTAAAAGATATTTGTACCACTAAGGATATTTCTGTTATATGGTTCGATAAAATTGTACCGCATACATATCTGGTATGTATAAACAATTGAAATGTTCGATCAAGTTTTTAATAAATTGTGTTCCACAAAATACTAAATTTCGTTCATACAATTGTATCAAAGCTGATCTGATTTTTAAGGTCAGAACTATCCGATGAGCAATAATAGAAAATATAAATATTCTACGGCAGAATGTACAAGCAAGCTGTGTGGAATGTACGATGTCTTGTCTCTTCTCAAATCTTTTTAACAAGTCAAGCTGTACAAGGAAAACATTAAGAAATTCTGTTTCAAGAACTCTTTTAATGATAAATTATAACTTATATTTTTCTTAATAATGATTCGAATATACCCCTAACCACAATAATTACTGGAAACTTTAAAATAAAACACAATTATTTGAAATTTTTTTTTTTCCACTAAATGCCCTGATTTACATTTCGATAACATAGTTATTATCATCGGTGTGCTCAACAAGAATGTATCTTATATTTTTCTTATTTCTCATAAAAATATACTAATATATTTTCATATATAATAGCTATATCTTCTTATCTTTTACATATATTGACTATGTAAGAGATTTAAAAATCCAACTTCGCAATTTACTATTTGAAATATGTCGTCATAGGAAGTAAATTTGTTACCTCATGGATAACAGCAACGAGACTTTTCTTCAACTTTTATTGTTGATATCCAGGAAATTTGCGTAGACCTAATAAACTTCTAATCTATTATTGTGTACCGTTCAATAAAAATGCATGTGCACAGTGTAAAAATATATCTACATATTTTATAGCAGCTGGAAATGAGCTGGGTAAAAATTAAAATTAACCAAACTTTTATTATATTTAAGATTCAGATTATTCCTTAGTTATTAATTAAATAATTACAATATTTTCGCCCAATTTTTAAATTTGATTATTTTAAATGCTTAGAAGACATCAAAACCTACTGTAGACTTTAAAGCGGAGAATCAAAGAATTTCGTGTGGATCAATTTTAAAATATATATTATCAGTGACACTGTGAGAACGAAACAAAGTTTGTGCAGTATTATATTGAGCTGAAATTTGTTTCGCTATAAAATTGTCCAAAGTTTAAATGTTATTTGGGTTTTGAAACACTAAGATCAAGATTAGTTTTCGTGTTTTACTGATTCATATTCTGGTGATAGGACAGACACGTTCGCGTTATTAATCGCCATATTTCATAGAATACATTACTTTTACAATATCTTCAAGACAGAGATTTATAGATCAATTCGTTTTGTTTGGGATCCTGAGAGTTACGTTTGACAATAATCGTTAGAGCTAATTTTGAAAAAATTGAAATTAGTAGTTTTGGTTTTATGGTAGCTAACACCAATTTTACGTTATTGTAAGAAAAACGGCAATAGACTCCTCCCGATCAAATGTCAAACATACGGTAGAAGGACAAATAAACTCTTAAAATGTCTGATATTTAGCAACAAAAAAATTGTTTTACTTTTATCAACTAGTAAAGTTTTCACGTTGGATTCTCTTGTTCCGTTCTTAAACAAAAGTTATTTTCAAAGTGTTCTAATAACAAGATGTTAGCGCTTTAAAAGTTTATAATGCATTCTGTTCTTCAAAAAGCGGACAATTCTTTCGTTTTCTTTACCATTGTTTTAAATTTATTTCCGCCTTAGTCCGTCCTCCAACTCTCTGCTATTATTACGCCTTCTTTGTAAAGCAATTTGTCAAATTTATACAGAATTGTTTTTATTCAGTGGAGGTTAAGTTCTTTTTTAGTCTGACTTGGAGAAAACTTGTACATAAATGTAACTACTTAAAAGCTTTTTACTACATATTACACACCTTAATCTACGTTTAAATATATTTAACCGTTCTGGAACTTGCTTCACTCTCAATATATCATATGACCCTTGGATATTATTTGTGTAAACGATAATCCACTGACACTCTGATAATACTTTAGATACTAAAAAAATGCTACATTTTCTTACCATATAATTTTTATGGAAATTTTCTGAACATTTAAAAGATAACAGGGCCTGCTATAAACTCGACAACCAAATTTTGTATGGTTATTTTGAAAATCTAAAAGTTTCTGTGAATAAGCGAAAATGTGAAAAAAAAATATTGAAAGATAAAATTGCTTGCTTTGTAAAACACAACGATCATTAATTTCAATTATACTGACCTACATTTGAGTTAAATAATAAATTTAAATTTTAGTTTTATTACACTGATAACTATGGTAACGAATATATTTTGTCGCTATGTATTTATTTAATTATTATTTTCTGAAACATTTGATGTATTCATTTTTTTTTTTGGTGTAGATTTCATAAAATGTAAGATCGAAAATGCCTATAGTTCCGTAGAGTGTTATTTTTAAAATTTGAAACAAAAATAACTCTAAGAAAATAAGAATGGTTATCGTTTATAATTTTGACGACAGAGGTTTTGAAGGAATAAAGTTTGGCAGACGTAAAATAATTCTGGGTGGGGCCGGTATTGAAAATGAGAGTAGACGAAAAATTTGTAATAATCGTCGGGTCTAAAAAAAATCATAATATTTGTGTATTTCGAAACACTGAGTTTAAATTTGATATTGGTAGGCTATACTCGGAGCCTAGATAAAAAATAAATGCAAAACCCACCCACAATTATATTTAAAAAAAAAATCTTTTGAAAATTTGTTTTCAATAATAACTTCTTTTTCTTTGCGTTTTATTCTCCGGGCTTAGGAATATATAATCGGATTTCGAAAAAAAACTGAGTTTAAAATTGACATTGGTACAGAATTAACATTGCACGCTTATACACTCGGACGCGAATTAAAAAAAAATGCCAAATCCAACCACAATAATATTTTTTAAATATCTTTTAACCAGTTTCGGTTAAAAACTACATTTTCGTTTCTTTAAGCTCCGTGTTTAAGAATGTGAAATCGGATTTCGTAAAACCATTTCTAAAGGGACATTGAACGAGGAAAATTGGAGTCAAACTAATAAAAATGTTTGTTTCTTAAAAAAAATTATAAATGTTGATAATTTATTTTTACCACAAACATATCCAATTGGTCGTGATATGATTCAGATGATCAGAAACGATGTCAGAGGTTTAGATCTCCTTTAGTAGACGCGAGGCCTTACTGTCATCTTAAAATGTCAAGTTTACTTCCAAGAAATAAAACTTCCCTTAGCTTCCATAATCCTCTTATTTATTTCAATAAAAAATTATACAGTTTCTTTTGTAGAAGAAGAAAAACAAGTTGGAAGTATGATTGAAGAAATAATTTGAAATTTATTTAATAATTCACACTTGAAAGAGACTTTTCATTTAGGCTAAGATTTTATTTTTTGTTTTCCATATTTTTTGTTGTTTTTTGTTAGAAGTGTCTGAGTAAATTATATTTGTTGTTTCTAAGAATTCAAGTAATCCAATAAAACAAATCAGTGTAACGCTTCATATTGGTGCAAGATATTTTGATAGACTTTCTAAAGACATATTTTCGTGTCAATTCGTGTAAGTAAACCTGTAAGAACTCTTAATTTTTCTTTATTCTCAAGTTGCTCTATCAACGGACTTTTTGAATTGTTTTGTATCTACAACCTTTTTACAAATAAAGTCCCCCGTCGGGATTACAGTAGATACCATACATCTATAACTATCTCATCTAGTATTGGGTTAGAACTCTCTTTTCATCTTTCCTATCTCTTGGTGAACGCTTATTCTCTTCTAATCATGACAGTTGGGGGTCAATTTTCTTATAAGTTAGGCTATATACTGATTTTTAAATGACCCAGAAATAATTTTAAGAAGGTTAATTGGACTACAGGAGTGGGTTCATAGTATCCTTTGGAGAAGATAACTTGTTATGTTGTGTGACTCAGACTGTATTAGTTTCGTTGGTTTTGTATTAAGGAGCTTTTATGCTCTGACATCGTTAAGACGATATTCCTATTGAAGATTGTTGACAACATAAGTTTTCCTTTAAAAGAACAAAAATATATCGCGTTAAAATATAAACATACAGTGTATCGTCTTTTTAATGCATTTAACAGATATGTAAAAGGGACAGTATGTAATTAATTTTTTAATTTTTTTTTATTTGGAATTTATTAAAATTCATTAACACTTTAGATTTGTATTAAATTAGCCCTGGAATTAAATCCATTGCGTGCCCAGACAAAGTGTAGTCGCTATAACAATGGTTCAGAGATCTTTCACTAAAATCTCCCAATTATGTTGACGTGTTTATTACTTGAAATATGTTTTAAGCACTTGTACAAATAACACATTTCATGTTGGAGTTGTTAACACATTGATTCACATTTAACACCAGTTTTGTGTCATTTTAATTTTAAGTATCTACCCACTGCAATTAAATAACGCAGTAATAATATACAGTATAACAAACACACAGAAGACAATTCTCATAAAAAAATACGCCTAAGTATCAAACGCGTATTTGATTGGTGTAGCTCGTGTATCACTGAAGAGGACGACCTTGTCGTTGAAACGCGTCTGATACTTATGCGTATTTTTTTATGAGAATTGTGTTCTGTGTGTTTGTTATGCTGTATAATTTTTCTCATAAGTCAAGCTCAACATTTAATACAGTAATAATATAACAAGGGGAAATATACATCATTCTGTGAAGTACGGATAAACATCATTACTCCCAGTATTACGGAAGTATTGGAAAAAAACTATTTAAAAAACATAATAGCTTTTACAATCAATACAAATCAAGTGGGTGTTAGTAAATGGGAAAAGCATTGTAGTTGTCCTTACTTCTGATCTGAATTTTGAAGTTATAGTTTTTTTCGTTTTGGGTTTGATTTATTTGTTTTATTTTAAAAACATTTTATACTCTGTTGTTGTTAAGTCGACGGTGACCTCGATGGTTTATCGTTTTTAATCAACATCATTTATTTGCTTTTTACGAATAGTTGCAGAATAAATACAATTCAAACTTGTTGTCAGTGTTTGTATCGATATTAAACTTCGAGTGTGATACGGAATACTGAGAAAAACAGTGGTATATTGTTACAGATATAAGAATTGGAATTACCATAAATAAAATGGATTTTTTAAGAATTATATTTTTCTTCAAACATTTGGGGTAACCTAAAAATGAAGAATATTTTGGGGTACACGATATTTGTTGAAAGAACTTTTATTTCTAATTTTGTTTTGTTTTAACATTTAAGTTTATTTCTCATTAAATGAAGTATGACTATAAAAGAAGAGAGGAACTTTCAGTTTCAAATAAAGGGGAATTAGGGTAATTTGCCACGATTGCTTGCTTGGAATGTTTGAAACCTTGTTGAATACACAGGGATAAAATTAAAGTAACCCTCTCAGCGAGATCGTTAGGCAAAATAAAAGAGCAAACATGAAAACAAGCGTTTGACTGTGTCATTAAATTTGTCTTTACTTTGAACTGGTAAATTTTTACTTCAACTTTATGAATATAGCACAATGATCGTGCAATCTCTCAACTTTATGTTAAATAGCCAGATATCTAATGTTTTATTAATATTTGTTATCAATTATTACTCCTCTAAATAATTAGACATTCACTCGTTTAAAGACTTTTACATTTATATGTATATTTCTGAAATATTTTCTATATATTACACGTCAAATAATTCTCATATAGGTTACAATTAAAGTTCTTAATTTGTGTTCTTATGTTAATACAAGTATTCGCTTTATACCAAACTTGTTTAGCAGCCTCAATTCTTAGAGTTGTCATCAAAACTCGATCGCTTTCAGATTAAATCCAAATTTAAAACGTTTTATTTAATTATTATTTTGCAAATGACTAGAATTTTACATCTCTTGCCTTTCTTTAATATATGCAATTATTAGAGTGTGACAGTAAAACATTGGAAAGAGGATAATATTAACTAAAACCATATAGATGTCTACGTAAATATGTCTAAAGCTAATGGTGTATAGACGTAAAAACCATCGACAAGATAGCATATATAAACTGCAGCAGGAGGCAAGTTTTATTATGCTCTCTAATAGATACCATTTCTAACATGGTCTTTATGTTATTGACCTGTCAACACAGTTTCCCCCCACTGTAGAAACTGTACAGTAGACCACAACAACATTAATATCCACAATTGATCCCTTCTATAATCCACAGACACATTAAACTCAAATTGGATTTCCCCTCGTGATACCAAATAATAATGCAGGCAATCGCCTACCGTAACGTTTTGCTTTTAAGAGATCCCAATATCCAAAGTTAGTATATTATAACATACTAGTGATATATTAGGCGCTTTAAACCTCAATATTTCTTTGTGAAAGTACCTGTATGAGTATAAATCTAGAATAATTTTAAAGTGCAGGTTTTTGCAGTCAAGTACACTTTCTATATTTTGTTAATCTTCTTCATTGTACTTTGTTAATTGGTTTTGTACTGTAAATGTTTCGGATTCTTATCAGATATTTATTCTCAAGGTAAAGACACAAAAGAGTCCAAAACATATAGAGTAGTCCTACAGAATGCAATCTAACCAAGAAGACTGCAGTTATGAACAATTGCTACACTATAAGCGCTTTATGAAAGTCCAGAATAATTTTAAGCTTATCATGTTTGGAGGTAGAGATTTTATAAATGTTTCACCTTCACTTAAAATACATTTTATGGAAATTGGTGCAACTGCTATAGAATTAAGGAGAAACGTGACAGCTATAATGTGCAAACTCTAAATTTGTTCTACTTTGTAGATATAGCTGCTTGGTTGCAGTAATTACTTATCGACCAATAAATTATAAAAGCGGTGTATTTGCACCGTCTCATGATCATCGTGTCTATAGGAGATATCTGACAACCATTTGAGCCGTGCTTAAAGAATATTTTTGCTACTAATATCTTGATACTCAATGTCACATAGACATCGTTTCGTTGACTATGTCGTCACTGCAGTTCTTGAAATTGTTACAAACCTTCTTGGTATCGCCAAACTCTGGACATGATTTATTGAAACACCATTTTCAAGAAATAAAGTAATTATTGTTAGAATTTTTGTTTTCTTTCACTTGTGGAATGAAGGTTTTACAACTGTTGCTCATTTCAAGTGAATTGGGTAATGTTAGTTACCACGTGATTTTACTACTATTAATTATATTTTTACTGTCAAGAAGTACTTTTAGTACAATATAGACATTGTCACCATTAGCAATAAACAAGCATTAAGTTCTAATGATCTACACATTGAACTGTAAACACAACATTCACACATTTTTTTTAACACAGATTAAAATTTTGATATCACCATCCTTAAGTCTATTAAATTATTGTATTGAATAAAAGGGGTTTTCTACAAGCCAAGCATAAAATATTTCAAACATTTTTCACTTGGGATAGAATCAAAATTATGACTAATCTTGTTGTGAGCCTTTGATCCCCACCGACAAACGAAAATTCTATGATTGCTGTAGTCTATAGTATTTTTAATTTATTCCAATGAATATCATGACTTTTGGGTAGTTCATCTAGTTTACTTATCCTATATTTAACCACTTCATATCAGTATAAATTGGTAACTGTCAGAATTTCTAACACATACAAATAGAGGCTAACAGTGTAATCAGTTTCGATGTTTATAACACTGCGTATAGCCAGAAACTTGTGGTTGAAGCCTTATTACATCATAAATTCACAAAGAATATATTTGGAATTATTAACCAACAAACACTAAATATGATTTATAGTTCTAATGATGATAATAAACTACTCTCATAAACTCACTAATATTATACTTTATACCTCCATAAACTTTGTTTAACTTCAGGAACTCCATTCGTTATAATTAAATGTTTTATGAGCTCCCGCTGACAAACAAAGAAGTACTCTTTTGTTGGCTATCTATCACAAATGATAATTGCAGAATTTATGTATAACGCTTTGATTTAGGAATCTGTTCAGTATCACATTTGTCACCATTTTTGTCTAATAGTGAAGGATATTTCGTGAATATGGATACATTATTGTTATAAAATTAACTATCAATTCATGGATACAGTCATAAATTAATCACATAATGATAGAACTTTACTTTATGAAAGAAACCAACATTAACTAAAAGTAAATAATTATTAATAATGAAAACATAATCGTTACACATGTTTTTGATTAGATATTACAGCTCAACAAACTGTAAAAACAAAAACAAAAATAAACACAATACGTTCGTTTCAAGATAAGAAAGAACAAATTTAGACTAAACGATAATTTAAATTTAATGCTCCACTTCAAAACTCTTAAATTGATATTTATTAAAAAATTTCCAAGTATTAGAACGTTTACAAAATATTAAGTCCAATGTTGATTTACTAAATATTTATAAAGCTAATTTTATAGTATAATCTTGGCTTTATATCTGTTTACTGAAGCATTGTTACATCAAGATAAGCCTCCAGGTTATTGTTCCAGTTCACTCTGGCTATTACGGTATCCTAAGTTATCATTTACACTCTGGTGGTTCCATTGTATTCCAGTCAAAACCTTTTACATCGTGTATCTGTTACAATATGACTAATTTGATGATTTCTTGTAAAAGTCGTCAGCAATGTAAATTCCTGGTTAACCATTCACTGCTCCTCTTTACTCCGTCCAGTGTTTAGTTAACAGTTTAGGAAATACATTAACTAAATACTATAACATTATTAGCTTTAATGAGAAAGTAGACCTGTTGCGAAACTTACTTTCACTTTTAAAAAGGGGATATTTAAGTTTTTTTCCTTCCAAATGCAGTTTTATACTTTGTATTTAATTTAGACGATGTTTTATAGACGCGTAATTACGCAGCCCCACACTGTTGTACACACTACCAGTCAAATGTGACATTGATTGTTGTCCTTAATTTCGTGAACGGTCGTGTGGTTGATTTACTTTTAATTGGTTGTCATTCCTTACGATGTTGTTGATAACTTCGACTTGACGGACCTCGAAGTGTTATTTTTTATATTTTCAACTTCCATAAAGGACAATATAATTTATAAATTATTCAAGAATTTAAAAGAGTTCATTTGTAAAACAATGAACCTTTTGTATTAAATAAAGGATTCGAGACGACAATGTAAAGTGGTAAAAATATAAAAGCATACAATAGAATAAATCTAGAACACAAATAACACGATAAAAAAAACTCGAACACAAGATCTCACAAAAATTACGTTTATTTAATCAAACGCTTTTCAACGACAAAGTCGCCATCCTCAGTGATACATGAGCTACAATAACTAAACTATAACTATTAGATTATTATACGGTGTATCACTGAGGATGGCGACTTTGTCGTTGAAACGCGTTTCATTAAATAAACGTAATTTTTTTGAGATCTTTTGTTCGAGTTTTTTTTCCAATATTATCTCACAAGTCAGGTTCAATATTTATTTACAAATAGCACATTTAAATAAATTTTAATTTTAGTGCCAAATGTTGTTTAGTAAAATAAAAATAAAAATAAATTTTTGTGCCTAGCTTCCCACCAAGAACCGACTCATTCTTCTTCGTTTGTCTACTTATGACTTTGTGAAAGAAGTGCAAAACATCGAATTAAAGCTTAGTGTCGTTTGATGTGATGTCTCTATATAAAGTGATACAAGAGTCGTTATTTTTAACAATTTAGGTGATAGTGAAGTTATTGAATATTTACTACTTATAAATTTGTGCATATGTCAAAATAGTTCTACAGTTTAACAACAAGTTTTATGTTCAAAATGAAGGTACCACAATTAGAGAAAACCCCTTGTCTAGTTTTGTGGCTATTTTGTTATGAGTTCGTTTGAAATAAAGGCTAAAAGTTCAATGATATACTTCCGCGATTTTGGGTGCGGTGTTCGACATTTTTACATTTTTTGATAAAAATGAAAATCTTGAAGAGTTTTATAATTGAACCAATGGATTCCACCCAACAATATAGTTTACGTCTGAAATTGAAAAGCCAAATAACCTTCCATTTTTGGATTTAAATGTATTTAGCGAAAATAATAAATAATAGTTTCTCGTTTAGTGTTTTCAGAAAGTTTACACACATATATACGCAGATATATAACGAGCGACTCACCTGCATATTAAAGAGCAGCTTTTAGTTCTATGGTTCACAGGTTAGTCAACCCCTTATCTAAAGCAAACTATGAAAATGATCTTCAGTATATTTATGGTGCAAAAATATTTAATAGTTCTCCTAAAGAAATAACAGATAACGTAATAAAGAAAACGAAATTGAAAAACAGGAATAGAGATATTACACTCTTATGGGAAGTAAATCTTGAGAACGATGGGTTAAAATAGCTTTAACAATGTTTCAATGTCAAATATGTTTAAAAACATTACTAGGTAAATATGCTAAATAAGATCTATATTAATATAAAATACAATCTGTATTTTTAGTAGTAATAATATTTACTTATATGTTAATTATAGGTTGTTTAGAATGACGCAAGGCACTTCTGCTGTAAAGTAGGTTTAGATCATGCCCCTTCAATTTTGTATAAATATTTGATTTGGTATAGCACTAGGTTAGTTATAGTTTAGTAATAATTGTAGTTCACTGAAGCTGGCGACTTTGTTGTTTAAACACGTTTGAATAAATAAACTTAAATACCATTTCACAAGACAAACTCGACATTTGTTTCCATGTATATTCACTTGGAAATAATATTCTAGAAGATATTTCATAAAACATGCCGTATTTTGTCTTTCAGAAAATCATCCTTTATTGCTTCAAATCTTAAAGGTTTTTTCGCCATACCTTGATATAAATACAAATTTACTGATGTGTTAAATTGTAAAAGATGTAACAGATGTTCACAGCAAGGCGCCATTTCGCCTTTCACAATAGAAAGGAATATATTCTGGGACGTGACAGGAGACTTGAATGTGGGCTTATTTTACAAGCGACGGTCAGAAGAAAGGCACAATACAATGAATAGACGCATTGGCCACTGCACTCCTGACATATTTTAAGTCTAAAATTTAACTGTGTGGTAGGTAATAGGTGTAATTTTCTATTCATGACCAAGTATAACAGTGTTTTAAGTGAAGCAAGTCTGAAAACCTAGTAAAATACACCAATCACTCTTAACTTCACACACACCTAAAAAAATATAGAAAAAGAGTTATCAGAAAAGCTAACAATTTTAGGCCGGGAGCTGCTATAAAATCAAAACTCAAAATTTATTCTAACTATTTTGGTAAAATATATGCTGCAAGGTAAAAACAAAACGTATTGGTTGTCATCTCGCCCCAAAAAATGCCAGAAGTGATCTGTGAAAATTTAAAATGCGCCGGACAAATAATATATATGTATGTTTTAAAACGTGGAAGAATTTATGGATTTCATCGTAGAATATGTTAATGACTTTAAATCCATAATAAGAAAATCAAGGCTATAAATCGCTAAAAACCTGCCATTATAGAAATAATGAAACGCCTTGCAGGATTTATTTTGTGAAAAATAAATGTAAATATAACTGCAATACGAAATTCTGTTGGACTTTGACAGATAACAAAATAAGGGGTTTACAACAACTGATCATTAGAGTTACCGGTATTTGGGGAGTGACATTTGTGACATAGTGATAAATGTTCTCTCTTGTTTTTATCGCGTGTTTGGTGTTATATGGTATTTTGTGGCACGACGCAATATGGATATTCTTAATGATGGTCACATGTAAAATAATTTAAAAAGGCCCATTTTCAAGATTTGAAATAGCTGTACAGTTCATAAAAAAATTGTAATACTAAAAAATACGTAACTTTAGTGTAATTAAAGCTACTGACACCTATTATTTCCAACAAATATCGTCAGACATGTTCAAATTGATTTATTCTTTGATTGTTTTAGTTTTATATCTAAGTAGTTTTGCAGAACTAAGTACCGAAAACGAGGGCAATAATACGTGTACATTATGGAAACGCTATACTCGAGAAAAAATAATAATTAGTTTTTTATAATTGTTGAAACATATTCCCTTAAACGAATAAAGAATTCAGCTACTAACAAAGTAATTAAGTAAACTTTTTTGAACTTACCGTCCAATAATCTTATTTAAAACTTCCAACGACGGCCGTTTCGGCTATTCAGCCATTTTCAAGTTAAGGACTATTGTCCTTCGTCATTATAAAATTAAAAGCACATATTACACGTAAAAACACTTTTTAATATGTGCTTTTAATTTTATAATGACGAAGGACAATAGTCCTTAACTTGGAAATGGCTGAATAGCCGAAACGGCCGTCGTTGGAAGTTTTAAATAAGAGTATTGGACGGTAAGTTCAAAAAAGTTTACTTAATAAACAATAGTCGGTATGGCGAAGATAAACAATAATAACAAAGTAAGTAAAGTAAGTATAACAATTAACATTTACTATTTAAATAGGTTTCCGAAACTGTTTTTAAAGTTACTCGGTGTAAGGATGGTTCGCGTTTTGGGGGTCTAGGTGTTTTTACAACGGTCTTGGAATTTATATATTTTCGTCAAATGTAAATTAGTTCATAATTGAAGAATATCTTGAAAACGCGTTTACCTAGGGTAGGAGCAGAAAGTCCTTCTTAACAAAAGATATGAAGTTTGGGAAAGAACTTAACGCAGAAAGCATTGATACCAACTTCGGAACTCGATATTTAATGAGCCGAATAATCTTCAAGACAATGCTTTACGTGAAAAGGGTTGATAAAACGATAAAAAAACAAAGTAGATTAAAAGTTTAGGGCGAAATGATGCTTCAGTGGACTATATTTATTATACTTTTTGCTTAGTAGATGTTTTTTTTTTAAGGAACAAGTTAAAATAAATTTCATCATAAATACTGTTGCAAATCAAGTGTTAGAAAGCTTCCTCTGTAACTACAATAAGTATGCTCTGCGACTTTTAATATTTTTGGCAAACAAGTTTTATATCTTTTGTCTCCCTAAATAAGTATTTTTTTAATGTGTTAGAAAACAAAGTATTTGAGTTTAAAAAGGAATATTGTTTGTTTATCTGTATACAAGCCATAAATCATGTCGAACAACCCTATCGTCGCCTTCAAATTGTATACTTTCTATCCTAACATAAATTAATGATTTGTATCATTTTATTCATTTTGGGTTGTTTAAATAACACTTTAATGGATTCCAAATACATGTTCCTCTGGATTCTTAACAAAGACACATCAAGAGAAACAAAGATTTGTTTCCCGGAAACAGAACATAACATCTATTGGTGGTTCACACAAGTCCTGCTTGCTTAGTATGGGATAAAGTAAAATAATCCGTACCTCATTTCTTTGATTTTAATGACGTATAGTTTGCAAATGAAATAACTCCAGTTATCGCCCCTTAGAAGTAGTCTGATGATTTTCTACCTATTAATATTGATTCTTTCTTAACCTTGTAAGGTACTGGGAATTGTTCTCTCTCGCAGTTATTGACGGTACAGTCTGTAACAACTCTCAGAGCTGCTACCTCCAAGAGACAACCATTAAAAAACCGTTTATTAAACAAATATATAATTTATTATAAACTAAGAGGAAAATCACGAAAACCAAACCACTTGGATGTTCTTTTTTATGATTAAAACAAAGGAAATCTAAAGTGTTATATAAAAATTCACTTACTAATAATTATTTTGGAAGAAATGACTCTGTAAGAACTATTCTGTGACAACTGATTTTCAAACAGAAGGAAGGGGAAACCTATAACCGTATATTTTATATGAAGTTAAAACCTATATTTATATAATAGAATATTGCACAAATTCTCTCATTCACCAGAGACATACACAAATAATTACATATAATAATTTCTTTACAAATATTACTTGTGTAATATTAAAACATACTTTTTATAACCGTTCAACATTTGATCTGTAGCTATCTACTAATTATGGGATATATGAATTCATTCTCTTTCATCAATAGTTTTACAGAATCTTATTTAGCATACATATTTTTCATCTATTCAAGCAGTATAAATAATAGTACCATCCAAAATAGTTTTAACCGTTACTGATTAAAACTTTGTGACCTGATGAGAAACACATTTACTAAATTTAGTCAATTTACTATTTATCAGATTAGGTTGTAATAGCGGTTAAAAAAAGTATAAAATCTTTGTCATTGACACAACATATTTAATCGATAACGTATAACCTTAATTTGGCAACTTGTATTTTTACAAATTTATGCATAAGTTAGATTAAAAAAAAAACTACTTGATGATGTTGTCATTGTGCCGAAACTTTCTAATTTTATGTACTAACTTCTGGATCCTGAATATTTCCCCCCCCCCGTATTTGTACCAAGGGTGGGGTGTAATAGGAAGTGATGCGCAATATATAGCCTCTCCTATCCAAGTGTCAACCTCACCTTCTCGCTGGTGCACCCTGTTTTAACTGACGAGGCTCTGACGACCGAATATGGCGGTATAACCATAACCCAATCCAAGGTGGAACAGCATATGCCGATGGATGGATGGCTGATGGGTAATCAGTCGCTAATATGCGAACTCTGGATACCAGGTGACCTCCAGAAGTATATAACCTTATCCAGTAAGAGGCTCTGCTGGATGGACTGTTTAATTCCTCTTTTACTCGTGGGAACAAAATGGACCCTAACAAAACAACAAACAAAAATACGGAGGTGAACAAGCCCTCAAAACAAAAACCCAAACCTGTGGCAGTGGAGGCTGGCGAAAGCAGCGCCTCAAAGCCAGATGGTGGGTTTGAGAAACTGGTCAAAGAGACCGACCGCCTTAGGGTGGGCAATAACAAAGTTAGGCTGAGTGGAGCGGCCTTCAAAAGATTCAAGTTCCTTTTGAAAGAAGGATATTCGAAAACGGAGGCAAGGAGATTAGCCATCCTGAAGAAGGAAGAATTTATTGTTCCCAGGAAGGAAGGTAGAACTCAAGCCCAGCCTACCAATAAAAGGCATAGATCCGAGGACGAAAGCCCGAGGAAGGTCAAAAAACCGAAAGAGAAAGAGGGCATACCTGTTACCCTACCTAAAAAACCGGAGGCTAGGAGACAGAAAGACGTCTCATATAAAGGTGCCTTAGAAGGAATAAAAATGGCTATAATGTCTAGGAGATTTCCAACAGATCTCCTTACAACGGATCAGATGGACCAAATTTGCTCAGCACTTATGGACATAGTGGAGGAGAGGTATGAGGAAACCGTTAAACCTAAGTTTCTAACCTCTGTCTATAAGGCTGGGTATCTAATGCTACTATGCAAGGATGAGGCCACAGTTGAATGGGTCAAGGCGGTGGTAGTTGATCTACACCCTTGGGACGGTTCAGAACTGTGGGCCAGCAAGGAGGCAGATATTCCTCAAGGATGTATCCTAATGGGATACTTCCCCAACTCAGCGGCGATGCCGGCGGAGAGGATGTTACATCGGATCCAAGGGCAGAACCATGGGATTAACACCTCTACCTGGAGAGTGATAAAGAAGGAGGCGAGGGGTACATCTGCACTCCTAATCCTCTCGATAGACCAAAACTCAGGATCCACTGTGGAATCCCTGGGTAATAAACTATCTTTTGGGTTCAAGGAGGAGGCTATTAAGCTAAGAAAACCTCATGAACCACCACTGGAGGAGGAGCAATCCGAACCTCAGGTCATAACTACCATGGAGGAGGAGAAATCCGAACCTCAAACTATAACCACCACGGAGGAAGAGAAATCCGATCCTCAGAATGTGAACATCATGGAGGAGGAGAAATCCGACTCTCAAGATACACTCACCATGGACGTGACGGAGGATGGAGGGACTGGCCCTCATTCCTCGGACACATCCTGAAGATGGAGTGCGTGCAGGTGAACCTCCACCATGCGAAGGCTGCTTCTGCCACCTTATGCAAAAGGTTTGCCCATGGCACAAAAATGGTGGGATTAGTTCAGGAGCCCTGGATCAACGGGGGACGAATTTGTGGACTAAACATCAAAAACTGTAAGTTGATTTATGATAGATCTACCCTGGTACCGAGGGCAGCTATTCTGATTAACAAAACAATTAATATAATGATTCTCTCAGAATTTACAGATGCTGACACAGTCACCGTGATGGCAGAGCTGAGTGTCCCTGGAGGAAGGAAGGAGGTAGTTCTTACCTCGGCATACTTTCCTGGAGAGGAGAAGGAGGCGCCACCAGAAATGGTGAAACGACTCATCAGCTACTGCGAAGCCAACAGGAAACACCTAATCCTGGGTGTCGATGCCAATGCCCACAACACCATCTGGGGGAGCACCGACACCAATGATCGAGGTGAGTCATTTTATGAATACTTACTTACTACTAACATGGTGGTTGCTAACAAGGGTAATCGCCCAACATTTATAAACTCTATTAGGCAGGAGGTACTCGACTTAACCTTAGTGTCTAGAGGGGTTTCAAAATTAATATGTGATTGGGAAGTGTCTGGGGAGGCTTCTTTCTCTGATCACTTCATGATCATGTTCAAGGTAAGGGCTTGTAGCGTGACTAACCAAACATATAGGGTTCCTAGTAAGACCGATTGGGTGGGATACAAAAGTTCCCTAAAAAACGGTGTGAAGGACATACAACAAAAAATAAGATCCATAAAAGACCTGGAGAGTACAGCTAACCTTACAACGGAGGCAATAATGAGGGCCTTTGAGGATAGCTGTCCTCTCAAAACCAAAAAAACTAACAGTAAAGTACCCTGGTGGAACAATGAGCTTAGTAAACTACGAGGCAAGGCCAGAAGGGAATTTAATAAAGCGAAGAGAACAAATAACTGGGAAGAGTACCGTAAGGCTCTTACTGAGTTTAATGTAACACTTCGTAAATCGAAGCGTAGCTCATGGAGGACCTTCTGTGAGAGTCTTAATGAAGCACCTGAAATTGGCAGGGTGCAGAAGGCTCTCTCAAAGGGTACTCAAGTAAACATCGGTGCACTTAAACGTGAAGATGGCACCATAACATCAACCTTCCAGGAAACTGTGGAAGCTTTATTAACAAAACATTTTCCAGGTTGTATTGCACCTGGAGAATCAAGGGTGTACAATGGTTCCATAAGGAGTAGAGCAGAACTCAAGATGGACTGTCCCCTTGTCAACAAGATTGTATCGCCTGAAAGGATTAAGTGGGCCATAGGGTCCTTTAAACCTTTTAAGGCTCCAGGCCCTGTTGGAGTGTTCCCGGCACTCATTCAGAGAGGGCAGGACATTTTAATCTCAACACTGATCAAAATGTTTAGATCTAGTCTGTTATATGGCCACGTTCCTCAAGTATGGAGGAAAGTAAAGGTCATATTTCTATACAAGGGGGGTGCAAAACCCCTAGACGACCCAAAGTCCTACCGTCCAATTAGTCTCTCGTCGTTTATGCTTAAAACAATGGAGAAACTAGTAGACCAATACATTAGAATGGAGGTTTTAACAATTTCACCTCTTCATAAATACCAATTTGCCTACCAAAAAGGCAAATCAACAATATCGGCATTGCACCAACTTGTCAAGGCCATAGAGGAAGCACATGAGTCAAAGGAGATAGCCTTATCAATCTTTATGGATATAGAGGGCGCCTTTGACAATGCTTCGTATG
This sequence comes from Aphrophora alni, assembly GCA_963513935.1. Classification (NCBI taxonomy): domain Eukaryota; kingdom Metazoa; phylum Arthropoda; class Insecta; order Hemiptera; family Aphrophoridae; genus Aphrophora; species Aphrophora alni. The sequence continues at coordinate 14,818,127 of OY740768.1, read as the reverse complement.
ACTCAATGACACAGTCTCTCAGTAAAAGAGGGATTCATAACTTTATCATTCAATGGATAAATAACATGCTGATGGGTAGACAGGTATCCACCAGCATTGGTTGTACTACACATGAGGTCGGTACCACAAGAGGCTGCCCACAAGGGGGAGTTATCTCCCCACTGCTGTGGTCGCTGGTAGTGGATGAACTACTAAACGACCTGAGCAGGGCTGGGTTTGACGTTCTTGGGTATGCTGATGACATAACCATAACTGTGAGGGGCAAGCATGACTCCGTGATAGGGGAGAGAATGCAGAAAGCCATTAACATAACAAAAAACTGGTGTCTCAAAGAGGGCATGAATATAAACCCGTTAAAGACCACTATTGTTCCATTTACTAAACGAAGGAAATTAAACTTACCTAGCTTTCACATAAGTGGAACTACCATTCCCCTCTCTAAGGAGGTTAAATACCTTGGGGTGACACTGGACCAAACGTTAACGTGGGAGAGTCACCTATCTAAGACGACCAACAAGGCCATTAAAACACTTTGGTCGTGCCGCCAAATGGTTGGCAAAACGTGGGGTTTGAATCCCAGAGCTAGTAACTGGATCTACAAGCAGGTCGTTAGACCCGCCATCCTCTATGCGTCAGCAGTTTGGTGGAGGAAGGTAGACCAGAGTACCGCACAAGCAAAGTTGGCTAAAGTGCAAAGACTAGCATGTCTAAGCATCATAGGTGCCATGAAAACAACACCCACTGCCGCAATGGAGATCCTTCTAGGTTTGGATCCCCTACCGGTTGCAATTAAGGAGGAAGCTATGAAACAGGTCCTCAAACTACACGAGGAACACCATTTCATAGTAGGAAACCTCAAAGGACATCTGGAAATTCTCAGAGCCACTCCTTTATTGGATATGGCTGCTGCAAGTGACCAGATGAAAGTAAAAATGATCTTTGATCACAAATACAAAGTTCGCTTCCCCAACAGGGAAGACTGGACGGGAGGCACGGAATGTGTGCCGGCGGACTCCCAAAAATGGTTCACAGACGGATCCAAAATGGAAGTTGGTGTGGGGGCAGGAGTGGTGGGGCCAAGGTTCAAAAGACATGTGTCCCTCAGTGCTGACGCCACCATCTTTCAAGCAGAGGTACATGCCATCCATTTGGTGGCAAATCATTTGATTTCTAAAAACCAATGCAAACAAAAAATTAGCATTATGTCGGATAGTCAAGCGGCATTAAAAGCACTCCAAAGTAACAACTTGAGATCAAAGATGCTTCACGAGTGCCATCAGGCCCTAAACCAGCTGGCGGACAAGAATAAAGTTGAACTTGTCTGGGTGCCAGCGCATGAGGGAATAGCAGGCAACGAGGAAGCAGATCAGCAAGCTAAACTTGGTGCATCCAAACCCTTTACAGGGCCATCTCCTATGTTTGGATTTGGCCCCAGGGACTACCAGGAGGTTATTACCAACTGGGCCAACAAAGTAATCAACAGAACCTGGAATACATTGCCGGGTCTTAGACATTCCAAGAAATTCCTTAGCCCTAAAAAAAAGAGAGGGAAGGGAGTGCTAAACTTAAGCAGAAGAGAGCTTAAACTCCTCTGTGGTATACTAACTGGACATATCCATTGCAGGTATCACTTAAACAAGATGGGCCTGGTGGACGATGATACTTGCAGGTACTGTGGTGAAGAGGTGGAACGCATGGAACACATCATCATGGAGTGCCCGGCCTTATGCCAAAAAAGACAAAAATCTCTAGAATTCATCTTCATTTCGGAAGAAGAATTACTAAACCTCCCGACTAAGGGTTTGATCAATTTTGTCAAAGACATAGATCTCTCCTGAGTCCAACAAGAGGGGGGCACAAAAGATCTAACTAGGTCGCAGTGCAGGAGGTTTCATAAAAACACTCTCCCCAGTCTTAATAATAATAATAATAATTGTACCAAGGGTATACTAGTAAGGATGTATATAGTTTACGCACAAATAAGGTTTTAAAAACTACCTGATGATGTTGTTCTTATACCGAAACTACTAATTATTTGTTATTATGGGTGGCATTAAGTTTATAATTTAGCGAATTAGGGAATAAATTGTACACAACCAAAGTGATAAAATGAAGTAATCCGGCAGCGCTTTTAGTAATCAAGATAAAGAATAGAAACAATGTCTTTGTTGTATTAAAGACGGAATTAGAGAGAAATAAATTCTTCTTCTCATCAGGTTGGTTCAGTAACAGTTCCCTCAAGTATTTTACAGAAGGAATTTTATGTTGTTCCTTTTACGTTCTGACAGTTGTTTTATTAAATGAAACTGTTGTATGTATAACCTCAGTTATGGGTGAACTTACGCAAACAAAGACACGTGTTTGCAGTTGTATAAACTGTATTATCTAATGTATCATTAACTGAATGTATTTGTTATCGATTTCCATCATTGATATGTGAAACTAGTATTTAGTATATTTGTTGGGTTTCTTTTAGATCTTTTAGGTTTTTTATAGCCTCTTTGAGATCTCAAGATTATTCATAACTTTTCTCCACTGAAAACCAACGTAGATCTATAGTAATTGATAAATTACTAAATTAATGTATAATTAACTCATTATTAGACTATAACACGACTAATATTTTGTAGATCTTTCCAAGTAACTAATCCTTATTAAATTCAGATCAGCACCCATAAATACAGTAGTCTCAGAATAAGATTGTGTCTGGTGTAATGGGCGTGTCCTCCTTTCTACTTGCTTCCCTAGTCTGACTTGACGGTACAATCCATTCCAAAAACCTAGGTACACAAATTAGCGCTTAGCTACATTTAATTAATAAAGTTACAACTTCGTTACAGACTTTTGTAAACGTTTTATTCTTATTTACACCGATAAAAGACACGAAAGTAGGGTAGACGTTTACACAGAAGCATTTGAGGTCTATATATTTTTATTGAGGTTGTACCGCTGAATGTAAACATAACAAACAAAGTGTGGGGCCCCTCTTTTATTCTCCACCCCAGACACATTCCTACCTTGAGGATGCTGTACTTCATGATACTCTGTCAAGCGATATTAGTAGGATCAGTGAAGAAACCCATTGACGATCTATCTATCTGAGCAGTAAAAAAAATTGTTTCTTTAGACGTGCATGAAAGGATGATCCTGTTCGCCTGTGTAACCAAGTAAGCTAATCACAATGCATGGACTTGATTTTATCAGTCTACTATACACTGGTAGAATGTTCTCTATCAATTTAGGCTTTACACAGAAAAATGCTGAACCATAAAGATGTCGTGTTTCACCAGATGTCACTAGAGGATCAGTAATCACAATAAAGAATATGCTCTTCGTTTGTTGTTGACTGTGGGTGGAGCAACTTCTATTACCATCACCTGGGTTCCCTCGGGATGGAGTGTTGTGTTTTGTATTCCCAAACATTTTCATTTTATTCTGTCAGTTGTTTTATTAAAAACAATTACTAAATGTAATCTTTTATTTACGGGCTAATATATATAAATAACTAAAAAAACAATAAATTAAAACCTGGAGTAGAAATAAAACTTTTATATAAACAAATCTCGGATTTTGTAGATAAACATAGAGCACACAAGTAAAAGGTTCATGACATTTCCAAGAGAGTTGACTTAAATTTTTAAACTAAACAAATAATAAATGAAAATCTGTAGTTCAAATAAAACTTGTAGAAAATAAATCTTGGTTTCTGTATATAATCTTACAGGCACGGGAAAACAAACTTCATTTCATTTCCAGGAAAATTTCCATTGTCTTTTCTTCAATGAAAGTGATTTTGGTTACAAGAAACTTATAAAGAAACTTGGGTTAGGGAAAGTCCTCAACGTAATCTCTAGGGGATAAAAAGTCCATTTAATGGATTGTATTCAGTGATATGGTAGTTTCAGGGAATCATAGGGAATTTTATTGTTTGTAATTTAGAGTATCCAGATCTGTTTGCCCATACAGATTGTCCAAAAAGATTAAATTATGAACAACTGAAAACAATCTGAACTGAATATAATCGATTTTGAAATCATGTACATGACTAAAAACAATCCTCACCCCCTTACGCACAAAAAGATTTTATCGTGACTAATACGAAATTGTAAATGGTAACCACTACCCAGTAGATACAGTTTTAAACACCAGAGGTTCTATCAAAAATACACCTAAACTGGAAGTTATAAACCTATATAAATCAGCACATTTAGAAATTTTAAATAAAAGTTATTTAACGATATTTTTGCATGATGTTAAAAGGAGTTTTCCTAGAAGAAAGAAGATAAGTTATTAAAAAAATCAATCATATCAGTAATGTTTTTTAACAGAACCATGTTAATTTGTAATAATTTGTATGTAGATAATACGTCTACTAATCCTCTTAGATAGAAGTTAGTCACCGAGTGGAGTTTCGGTCGTCTGGGCAAAATAAAACCAAATAAATATACGTTAAACACAAACACTAGACTTCATGCGGAGTTCGTTATAAGTTCAACACATTCGACATAATCTCTGACTTGCACAGGTTGTGTCACCTTGTTTGTATAGTGTCCAACATCAAAATCCATTAGAACAAAAGTTGGCCGTTAAGAAATTTATAAAGAAGAATAAATTCCTACTTATTTAACGGCTAACTATATTTTATACATTCAAAGTTTATTTTGTCAGTAATATATAGCCTATAGTAATTCGGGATTGTGATTCGCTCAATTATGTTTATATAAAATGCAAACAGGAAACGTACGCGCTAATCACATATATAAATAGAAGGTCCAACGGTGAGCACTTTGTAACTAATTACTATATTTAGTGAATCAGATAATATTAAGTGTATTAAATCTGGACTTGAATGCAAATATCTACAGTACTTAGGTGGAATTCAATGAAGAAGAAATCGTTATAGATATTTCTAACTTTTAATTAATTATGATTTCATAAGTTAAATAGATTGTTTTAGAAATTCGTTTCAATAACTAATGTTGTCCGACTTTAAGGATCGAGGTAAACTTGCGGGGCTACACAAACTTGAACGTGATTGATATAAGTAGTATCTGCCGGCGTTTTATTGTTATAACAGAATTCACTAAAATTAAGGAATTATAAATTTATCTAATTTTTTTTTTTTTTTTTTTTTAATATTTATTTATTTCATTTCAAATTATACATTAAAACTAGTCTTACAGACTAACCATCAATTTGCCTCTAAATTGTATCTTATATCCAATAAGTCTCTAAATTGTATCTTATATCCAATAAGTCACCCACCAGTGACCCAAAGTTATTATATCACCCAATGTTTACCAACAACCAAACACTTAGACTAACTCAAAAGGTTTTGTTCTCTTCAGTCTTCTGATTAAATCGCGGTTGTCAAGAAGTTGTACTGCCTCCTCATTTACATGATGTTTCAAACGAGATTCGTGCTTCACAGCAAACCTTTTTATTTCAGTAGAAACATCTGGAATTCCAAGATCCCTATGTAAATCAATATTTCGAATGTACCATGGAGCGTTGACCATGTTCCGTAATACTCTATTTTGAAAAGTTTGGATCTTTTCAATGTGGCATTTTTTGGCACAACCCCAGAGTTGTATACCGTATACCCAGACAGGTTTCAAAATCTGATTATAAATTAATATTTTATTTTGTATTGACAATTTAGACTTACGTCCCAAAAGCCAATACAGCTGACTGTATTTGATTTTTAGTTCAGTTATTTTCTTTTTTACGTGTTCATTCCAATTTATCTTGGTATCCAATGTCATACCCAGGTACCTTGCTGTATTTTCACATGGAATTTCAACTCCATTCAGTTTTACTATACAATGATTCTTTATATTTCTATTTGTGAAATTGATGTGAGCAGATTTCCTCTCATTTATCTTAATTTTCCACTTCTTAGTCCATTGATAGATGCTATCGCTTGCTTTTTGAATTCTGTTGGTAGCTTCTCCTAAGCTTTTGCCAACTGCCAATAAGGCAGTATCATCTGCAAATGTAGCTACAGTTACATTTTCTATTTGTGGTAGATCACTTGTATAGAGCAAGTACAATATAGGGCCCAATACGCTACCCTGAGGTACACCAGCATTCATCTCTCTTAGTTCCGAATATTCATCTTCCTGTTTAACTCTAAATAGTCTGCCAGATATGTATGACGTTAACAGATCCACATATTGTTTTGGTAGTACTTTGTTTAATTTATGGATAAGGCCCTCATGCCAAACTTTATCGAAGGCTTGTGCCACGTCTAAGAAGATGGCAGAACAAATTAATTTTTCTTCTAATGCTTTTTCAATTATATCTGTTATCCGATGGACTTGGTCTATTGTTGAGTGGCTCTGTCTAAAACCAAATTGATGGTTTGGAATTAAATGTTTACATTCTATGATAGGTTTTAGTCTTTTTAGCAGTAATTTCTCGAAAACCTTTGAAATTATTGGTAGCAATGAAATAGGCCTATAGGATTTGGTATCATTTGGTGGTTTACCTGGTTTTTGAATCATGATGACTTCGGCTACCTTCCAAATACCAGGAACATGTTTTAATCTGAATGCTGCGTTTATTAAATAGGTCAATAACACCACACCTTTCCTGGGCAGCTGCTTCAAGATCTCTCCTGTAATGAGATCAAAACCTGGTGCTTTTTTAGGATTTAGGTTAGTCTTAATCTCGTTGAAAACTTCTTTCCAAGTAACTAGTTTTATATTTGTTTCTTCGAGAATTTCATTACCCTCTATCATGTCAACTGAGAAAATGTCATGAGGTTGGAATATTTCAGCCAAACAATCAGCAAACGTTTCTGCTTTCTGCCTGTTATTTTTTGCCCAGGTGCCATCAGACTTTTTTATTGGAGGAATTTGAGTATTTGGTCTTTTTATTCTTCTCGTTGCTTTCCATAATGAGTAAGATGTCTCTTTATCTGCTGTTAAATTTTCAAGGAAATTATTGACGGATTCTTCATTAAGTTTTTGAATTTCCCGTTTCAGACTTTGCGTTTTATTGTTAAGGATATTCTTATCAGAAGGGTCTCGCGTCTGTTGCCATTTTTTTCTCGCTCTTCTTTTTTCTTTGACTAGTTCCTTTATTTTGAGAGGGTAATTTTTGCCTACTGTTTTGTGAGTATACTCCTTAGTATTATTCCATGCTGCTTTCTGGATGATGTTGATAAATTTCTCTGCTTCTGTTTCAAGTTGCTGCTTTGTTCTTAATTGGATATTTAAATTAATCTCACGATCCAATTCTATTCCAAAACTAATCCAGTCAGTTGTATGGTTGACTAGTCTGGGTTTGTTCTCTTTCTTGATAATGTTTTCCCTCAGTACTAAAATTACTGCTGAGTGATCTGAACTAAGGTCGATATTATCCTCAATATCCACAAAGTTTTGGGACACCCTCTTTGATATGAAGAAATCCAAGAGATCGGGAACTTTTTTTGGATCTGTGGGCCAATAAGTTGGCTTCCTTGTAGAGTGGTGGCTGCATCCCATTTCTATGATAGCTTCTCTGAGTTCCTTGCCTTTAGATGTTGTTATTCTTGATCCCCAATCAACATGTTTTGCATTATAATCTCCACCCACTATAAATCGGTCACCCATATGCTGTAGAACCTTTTTATACTCTGGTTTTTTAAGATTATATCTTGGTGGGCAATATAAAGCACCAATAGACAATTTTTGTTTAGAGGACGTTACTCCAACTACTGTAAGCTGCATTTGTGAACTCTGGAGATGACACTCTTCATGATGGTTAATATTATCTTTTATTATTATGGCACTTCCTCCTTTCGCTTTGTTGTCGGGGTGGTTTGATTGGTAAACCTTGTATCCTCCTATCTTCAAATAAGACTGCTTAGTTAAGTGTGTTTCCGTGACAAGACATATGTCAATATTTTGCGTGTTTAAAAATACTTCTACTTCTTGTTTTCTATTTTGGATACCATTAGCATTCCAGGTTGCTATTCTCAAATCCCACATGTCAGTTAATTTCCTTTATAGATTTCTCTCCGGTGTCCTTAAATTCGCTTCTATCTAACCTTTCTATAAGTTTATTCAGCGTATATGTTATGTCCTGCATCATCTGAATCATGGGAACCTGCTCAGTTTGCTTTATTAACTCCGATCGTATTTCGTTAGCTTTAACTGTCTGAGCATATGAAACCTGGTTGGTAACTTTTCTGGATGTGAATGTTCGATTTTGAGGATTTTGAATTCTTTTACTTTTAATTATTTCATTTCTTCTTTTCTGTAGCTCTTTTGCTACTAAACAGCCACGGTAGCTAGCGGGGTGTGCCTCCGCACAGTTGGAGCACTTAGGCGCAGTATCCCTTGGCTTGCTGCATTCAACAGTTAAATGTTTGCCAGCACACTTAACACAGTTAGCTTCTCGTTGGCAATATTTTTGAGTGTGCCCATATCGCTGACACCTTTTGCACTGAGGAATTAGTTTGTCATTCCTGAGAGCTTCAATCTTAACTCTCATATGGCATATGTGTTCTATTTCATATATTTTTTTAATATCTTCAGAGTTTTCAAATGTTAATATGAACATAGGAAGTATGGTTTTAATCTCTATGCCATTTTCTTTTGTTTTCTTGATTTTGTTTGCCACATCAATAATCCTAAAACCTCTATTAATTAATTCATTTTTAATCTCTTCAGGATTACATGATGGATGCAAATTCCTGGCCATGACTCTTATAGGTCTCGTTTGTTTATTCTCATAGGAATGCCATTCTAGTTTATGATTGTTTACGAATTTAGTTAAATCTCTATATTCCAGTTCAGTATCAACATTGATTTTCAATTGGTTATTATTCATTAGATTAGCTCTAAAGTTAATCTTTCTTGATTGCAAGGCTCGACTTATTTCAATATAGTCCCCTACGTTGCTCAATATTACAGGCGGTGGTTTATGTTTTTTGACAACATCTAATTTTTCTTGGGGTACCAATCCATTACTTTTATTTTGAGGGGACGTTTCAGGAGACGTTTCAGGACTATTTGCTGCTTTCCTTTTTTTTGTTCTTCTCTTTTTATTTTTATTTAAAATCCAGTCTGTCTCCCTTGAGAGTTCCTCTTCTTCTGTGAAATACTGTCTTTCATTTTGCTCATCAGTTAGTGTATATGCATTGGTTCCATCCAATAGCGTCAGCTTTCTTTCCAACTCCCCTATACGCTGCTGCAAATTGGTAACAGTTTGTTCAAGTTCTCTTCTTGCCTTTTTTTCTTCTTGCCACCTATCATAGTAACCCATTAACTGAGGATTTATTTCCGTTGATTGCAATTTTACTTCGTCCAACTCATTTTTCTCTTGTCCAACTTTGTTGTCTAAATATGTATCTTGGCTTTCTGGAGATCTCTGTAATAAGCCACTTTTTCTAAAAGGATCTTCATCCTAAATTTATCTAATAACATAACTTAATTATATCATTTTGGACGTAAAACAATAGCTGTACACTCGTGGCTTTAGTATAAATGCACTTTATGTTGAGGCTTGCTTCTTTCATGATCTTAAAGCAGAACATGTGTCTTGGTTCAAAGAAGATTTGTTTAAACTTCAAGTTCTCTTTTATTAAGATTTCTCTCATTTAAATGGCATCGTTTCTACAAAAACAAAATATTTATTTCTCACTCTCGAAATGACATATTTGTAGTAACTTATAAGAATTTATAATATTTATACGATAATTTTAAATTTATCATACTACTGCACCTAAATAATTATCAGTAATAATAAAGTTTTTTTATACATTCCCAAGAACCTATAAAACAACAATTATATTCATAAGAGCCTATAATTCAACAAATACTATTACAAGTGCCTATAAAGCAATAAATGCATTCACAAGTGCCTGTAAAGCAACTGATAATATACACTAACGAATACTGTTAACCTTTTCCAACTAGAAGAGCGAATGATTACATTTTGAGTGTTAATAGTTTTAAATGATATTTTTAGCAATAGGTTTTCAATCAAAAACATAAATCTGTTTTGTTGGTTATAAATTATAAAACTGATAGAAATGTCCAATGGTCAACAGATTTAGAGATAGTGAAATCTGTTTGTATTTAACGAAAGAATCAAACGATTATTCAAACATAACGTTAAGCATAAAAACCAAATTTCATTATTATATGACATATATTACAATGATTATTCATCTCCTCTCTCTTATTTTTCTAAAAATTATTTGAATTCTGTTTGCGACAATTTCTTTAAGTGAGAGGGGCAACCTTAAAATGGAAAAGTTAATTGTAGAGGGCTAAAAAATGTTAAATGATACGTAACTCTTTTGACAACTATTATGTTTTGGATGGTCAGAGTTTCATTTTGTTTGCGTCTTTTTCTTGTAAAGCCAAGACGTTTAAACCTAAACGGAAAGTATGAAATTAATTATTGAGCAACACACAAAAATTTAAAAAATAAACTCTGACCCTTTACGTTATTAGATTGACACTCTCGCATAAAAAGAATGCCACTAACAGAAATCATATATCTCAAATATTAAAAAAATAAGAGTGGTAGCTTCTTTTCAGCCATCCTTGTATGTGATGAAGAAGTGCTGTTGTTATCAAACCTCTGCCCCAATGGGTAAAACCCCCAAGGAAATAGAAATATTGTTCAAGGCTTAACTCGAGATAATTACCTTGAAGCGTCTACTTAGACGGCTCTCGGAGCACTTAACAGAATTCTCCGTCGGTAATACTCTTTGAGCGCGAGAGATATTCCCTTCAGTAGTAAAGATTTGCATAGAGAGTTACATATTATATAGCCAACAGTAAAAGAGCACAGTTTATTGAATAGTGTAACAACAGCTTACTTTCTTCCAGCTTTCTAATTTGTAATAATCGTTACTGTTATGTAAACGAGCAGAATAAATCCGCTTAGCGTAAAATGCTTTCACACTACATTCAGCGTAAGATAAGATAAGAATACCTTGACGGGAATAACTTGGATTACAACATTATAAATTTGCTAATAACAAGACCTCTTTCCTTTTTGTCTTCACCTTCTTCAGGACGTAAATTGTTCAACTTAAAGGACACATATAACTTTAGTAAAACGCACTTGTGGTTTTATACCTTCTAACAACTCATATTCACCGCATAACAGGATTTTGTCGTTTTAAAGAAATATCAGGAGAATATAATGTTAAAAGAGGTGGAGGTCGCTGTATTCTGTTATCAATATTTTTGTGTTGATTGGTTTTATCCTATTTTAAACCTGCTTCTTAAGAAGTTGTCTTCCTTTTGTTTTGTGTAGGTCGACAGTTTGGTAAGATAGATAAATGTTGAGATTAAAATTATTCTTGATTTGCCAGTGGTTCATAATTAACATTTAGTTTATTTATATATAAAATAATTTTAATTTTTTATTTTTCACTTATAACTATAATATAATTATTAAACTTACAAATTTTGATAATCTCTGTTACTGTCTAGATAGGGTGACTTACTTTTGTAAAACAGTTTAAAAGTGAGAAAAGTAACTGAATTTAATTAATGAACAATAATTTGTTCAATAACAATTTAACTG